>JAIPRL010001482.1:0-81547 GCA_025469235.1 Pemphigus obesinymphae | reverse complement strand
CACATATAACTGATGGAACGGCTACCGCAGCCGCTGTCAGGCTGGTACTGGTCACTTGGTCCCTTAGGCTATCTCCACACCCAAGTACGCAATTTTGTTTTCCCCGCGAACATCCGAGATGGGAAAAGTCGCCTATATTATTTTTAATACTTCTCATACTTTTTGGCAAGTTTTATGCCGGCTGTCGACCTGACGCAACCTCAATTAGTCGACTTCTACGACAGGCATGAGGAAACCGTGGAGGTATTCTTAGCCCCCTCCACAGGGACCACTTTTTGTCTTTTTTTTTTTTGTCTTTTTGTATTTTTGTATTTTTTTTTATACTCCCCAAGTTCCCGTACACAGTTTGAGATATTTAAAGAATTTCGCGACAAATTTCATGTTGGTTCTTTACTCCGTTAAATCGTTTTGCTGCATTCGACCGCATAAAAATCTGCATGACTTCGCAATAACTCGCAAGACTTCCTTTCACACATTTCACAACTCATAAACACCTACAACGTTGACACATCGGTGGAAAAAATTCAGTGCACAAACTGTTTGTCCAAACTTCGTATAATAATACATTTTGGAATGCTCGTATCTTGAATTTTGTCCCTTATTGGCTTCTCTTTTATTTATTAATTCTCATACACATTTGTATTATAGTTCTGATTTAAGTGGTTTATCTGTATTATTCGTTGACCTTATATTTGTGTTTGTCAACGCTTCTGCATAGTTACATAGTATATAATATTAAAACAATGAAATAAAAATATATAAACTTATATACAGTAGACAATTATTCTACCTACATTGAGGTATACAAGAAATTGTTATATTACCCATATTATATTTGTCGTACATATATCATAAACTTTAAGTTGCCATAATATTTAACCTATAAAAACCAAAATAATGACTCAATCGTATTTTTTTTCCAAATATTGAAATCTTAAAGTATAGGTATATGGATTTATATCTGAGGTTTTGAAGTTGTATTTTAATCAAAATTTTCAAGATTGTACATTAATAAGTAGGTAAGTATACTGTATGTAGGTAGGTAATCACTAATCACTAATGAAAAGTGAAAACATTGTAGTATTACCCATAATCCAGTGGTATAATAAATGGTACCTATACCGTGCATACCTATTACCTACTCATAACGCCGAAATTCTAAAATGCATATAAATATATAAAGACAATAAAACGAATACGCGGGTATACGATTGTATTGCCCTTAAAATATTAGTAATTACATTATAAAAATGTATATATATATATATATATATTTTTTTTTTAAATAAAATTTTTTCGAAAATATGTAGCTACTCGAATTATTTTAGTATGAAATGTGTTCGAATTTGGGGGAAATAATAGATCTATAGGTTCGAAATTTTCACCAAACACGTATGTAAGAACATTATGAAGACAACATTTTTTTTCAACATTTTTACCTATTTTTGGTTACCAATAGCAATTTCAATTTTAAGACATTAAATTCATAATAATATTATAATAGTATAACTTTTCTACTTTACAGGAGAATTCGATTTTCACATTTTTTTTTTTTTTTTTATAAATATGTATTTTTTGATCAAAAAAATAATGGTGAAATCAGAATTTGGAGATTAAACTTGGTTTTAAAGTTATGTCAAATTTAAATTTAGTGATTTAACTATGTTCCTTTAGTAGCTTCATTTTTCTGATTTTCTCATTTGTAGGTACGTAGTTTAATGGCAGCCAATAGCCATTGGTGTTTCATACGCACCCCTTGGTTCGATTTCCGATATTCCAAATATTTTATTGCACTTTTTTCAATTTTTTTTTTTTTGTTCATCATATTATTAGCATAATCTACAGTAATTATTGTCAGGTATATCCACCGAAGTTTCACTTAGAATCGTGTTTTGAGAAAGAAATGATTTATCATTGCTTTCAGCAATCCTACCCAGCGTGCGAAGGCTTCCAGGCCAAAGTGTTTCTGGTCTTTTTTTATTAGCTATAATAAATTTTGACCAAATCCGCGGACTGGGCCTTTTGATGCCAGTACAACACTAGATGTGTCTTCCCAATTCACCGACATCTAATTATTCCCAGGTTACCTATTTTATATATTTTTTTTAATAATAGGTATTATAATAAACATTGCTTAGAATTATCTGTCAAATGCATTAATTTATCTTTGCTTTCTAATTTAAAATAATGATAATACACTGTCCTGTCTGAGGACCGAAGAGACGAGAGTCCTACTTCCATCGCCTGTATATGGATGATTCATTTTATTTTATATTATTCACCTAAGACGTGGGACAAATTTTTCTATTTTTAGGAAAGCGTGAACAAAAGTTTGGGAACCGCTGGTTTAGATTATTTTATGTCATTAAAATTCGTTGATTGTATTTCCGTTCAATAATAATACGTTATCACAATTCATTCTAAACAGACTTTTATTTACCTGCAGTGAAAAACTTCTCCAAGTTACAAGTACCTACTCTGCATATATACAGTTAAATATTTTATAATTTAATATTTTTATTCTAGATTCTAGATATATATTAATAATAATTGATATACTATTACCTACGTTTCAACAAGTTTCTATTGACTTGTGGATTCTAAAATTCAAAAGTTATTTTCATACAAAAATATACCTAGAGAATATAGAAACAATTAGTATTTTTTGTAAAATAAATTATAATTATGAAAATAAATCATTTATTATTTGTATTAGCATTGAAAACAAAAAAGACTAAAATGGAACAAAAAACCAATATTGACTATTGTTAATTAAATATATTTTGTTAAGTTTAAAAAGGGAATAGTTCAATTTTGTTAATTTGTTATTGAATGTAAAGAGAATGTGTAAGAGGAACATATTCATATTATATATAATACATATTTCCTATTTTTACATTATAAAGTACCGATTTATTTTTATTTTTTAGACTTTTGAACTTAAAATTTTGAATTTTGAATTCTAAAATTAAGATAAATTATGGGTATCCAAGACTTTTTTCAAGACAGGTTTCTTTAGAAATGAAGATTTTGTTTCAGAAACTCTATCAAACCCGTCCCAATTCGTCCAGTTTTACAGTAGGTATATATTTAGTTATTATTTTAATGAATTTTTGTGGGAAAAAAATATTTGCCCGAGAGCTATTAATTAATGCTTTTATTTTTTTTTTTTTTTAAATAGCAATATTATACTCATATGCGAAAACTCATCTCTAGCGATGTACCTACTGCTCTCGCCAACCCTCCTGAAAACCACTCCCTGAACTTAGGTAAAGAGTTTTGCATTAAAAATTATATTTCAATCACGAAAATTCACAAAAAAAAGAAAAAAAAATGACATGTTTAGATGACGTTTGCATAAGATTATAAAAATTAGGGCTCATTAGTCGACTTTCAAAAGTCAATTCCTATATAACCCCTGCATATAAAAACACCATTCTATCAAACTTTTTAAATGTATTCTATTTTATGTTTTTTTTTTTCTATTTTTAATATCTATGTATGAAAAAGTGTCTACTAACACTTAACGCATAAATTAATAAATAATCTTGTATTATTCGTATTTATCGTACGCTCAAACAGTGTGGGCTGGCTAGGAAAATCTGGATTCGGTAAGATTAGTTTAAATATATACCCGTCGGACATTTTTTTTTTTTATCTAGGTAACATCTCAAGGTACGAGGGTATAAGGATTCGTGATCACATAGCCCCGAAATTTTACGCGAAACGACGAGAGCTCCCTCTAGCGGCGAACCGGACGTATATGCCTGTATAGCGGTTTACAAACTACCGTTCACTATCCAACGAGCGGATCACGGCAGCTATAATTCCATGGCTCCTCGCACCGCATGCGCAAGCGTCAACCATATCATTCCGCTCACGCACAATAATAAGATAATATATTTTAAACGATAATTGATAATAATAATCATTTTTAAAAATATTATTGTCTTCACCTTCATCTAATCTATAGTATTTGCCTTCTTGCAATTCTCTAATATATTTGTTTACAGATTTTTGGTCAGGAAATTTCTCATTACAGCTTAAAAATTAAACAAATAAAGTATTACATTTAAAAAATACTAGAATACTTGTGACTGTTTATACTATATATTAATAATTTCAAAATCACAAAAATAATACACTTACTGAAGATGACAACATAGTTTAAATACCTACATATATGCAGTAAGTGTACTTATTATTTTTGTATATATATATAAATATAAATATTATATACTTTGAACAAGTTTTTTCATCTTTTTTTTCTAAACAGTGTACATTTTTGTAATGGCGATTCAGATTTCCAATTTCATTAAACGAATGGCTGCATAAATTGCATTTCAGCATTTCATTTCTGTAGCAAATACATCGGACATTTTTTTACAATTTTTACTCGTTTTCACAATAATATTAAAATATAATAGGTATTCAATCACTGTTGCCTGTTATAGTGTCATAGTCGAAATGAGTGCCTCGTGTGATTCGTGATATCAATAGTGAGTAACTCGTTATCAATTTAAAATATATTATTATCTTATCATTGTGCGTGAGCGCATGCGGTGCGAGGAGCCATGGAATTAGCTGCCGCGATCCGCTCGTCATATCTAGTTGCCCGCTCCGATTTTATAGAATATGATGTAGGTGGTGCCTATACGCATAATCTACATTATAACATGAATAATTTTCAGCAATTTATTACGGTTATTAAAATATTTGCGTACGACATTTCGCTTATCATATCACCTATATAACATGATAATTTTTGTCCGTTGGAAGTTGGCACCCTATTGCGGTCCGCGAATGTACATAAATTCATTATTATATATGAATATGATATCATAATATATATATAGTACTATTATTACCATAAAAAGATAGGTACTTCCTATGCTCCGATAAACACGATATGTACGCTTTTTAGTGTAGTTTTTTTTTTTTTTTTTTTTTACACCGATAGGGGCCTGCGCCGATTATTATATATGTTCGCCTGCATATATATTATAATACGCTGTTTACACAGTTGACCGAAACATCTGTCTACTATTGAGGTTTCACAGCGAAAACTATTTCCAAGAGAATATCATGTGTATACCTCTACCTATTACCTAGTCAAATGTTCGTGTGTTTTCCGGTAAAATTATATTAACAAAAACGGATCTATTTTTTATTTATTTATTTTTTTATTTTAACTTTATGGTGCTCGCTTGACTTTCGTGAAATAAAATGATTTAACCGTCATTTTGGGTATATAATAATGTGACTGTTTTTTTGTTTTTTTCTCTCAAAATGTTTGTGATTTTATTAGTATTATTGTAATAATAATGTCTGCCGTTCACTCAGAATTATATCAAACACACTGTTCCGCATAGAGACGTTTTAACCGAAATCTAGATGCGCGTTTAATCCAAAGTTGTACTTTGAAATGTTCAAGAATTGTTACCGATGTTGTTTATTTTTTTTTGGTTTCGGTCGCCGTTCCGATGACGTGGGTATCAATTTGGGTCTTTTAGAAAATGGAAACTCAGTTGCTGGTAGTACCGAACACTACACCGTCCAAAAGATATCGAGGTTGGTATTTATATATCACATTTACAAAAGCTTAAAGCGATAGTCACTAATTGCAAATAGAAGATTTTACAATCTGTCCGGTTTAGTTTGGATAAAAATGAAGGAAAAGCTAGTGTGAAGTCAGTTTTGGATGCACTGTCATTCCGATAAATTTATAAAATATACAAACTATTTGAAAATCAACTCACAGTAATGCTTATAAATAGAGAAATAATATAATAATTCTTATATTTTTTTCAATTTATTATGAATAAAATATCATTAAGCGTTTATAACAAATATCCACAAAGAGTCCAAGAAAAACACACAGATACAGTTCTCCTTTTTAATTTAGTTCCGCAATATCGATAATAATCCATAACAATTATAATATCCACAATCCATACAGTATCTACCAATACATGGTTTCTAAAACGAATTTTTAGATTACACGGTAATGAATATTATAGAGATATTAAATGTTAATATGGACCGTGTATATCTACTCGTAAATCGTTTTCGCTAAACTGTTTAATTTAATTTTTTTTGAAAATCTGGTTAAAATATTATCTTCTCTTAAACGTCGTATGAAATGTATTACCTCTTCTTCTCCTTCGCCTTCTCTCACAACTATTTGGGGTCGGCCACCCTGGTCCTACACTTCCAATTAACACTATCTCCCGCATCTCCTTCAATTACTCCCACCTTACTCATATCACTCGCCATCACATCCCCCCATCTCATTTTCGGTCTTCATCTAACCCTCTTACCAACAACATGCATTTAACATACTAATCTTACTGTATCAGTCTCTTTCCTCCTTAATACACGCCCAATCCATATTAATCTTTTCTCTCTCAATTTGTCTACTATCGAAGCTACCCCTATACTACCTCAGATATACTCATTCCTTATTTTATTCTCTCTAGTAACTCCACTCATCCAAATTAACATTCTCATCTCAGCGACACTCATTCTCCGTTCTATCTTTCTATCTACTGCCCAACATTCTATACCATACATCATTGCAGGTCTCAAAACTGTCTTATAAAATTTACTCGAACATCCGAGATGGGAAAACTCGCCTATATCCATTTTAAGACTACTCCTAAATTTTTGACAAGTTTTATGCCGGCTGTCGACCTGACGCAACCTCAATTAGTCGACTTCTACGACAGGCATGAGGAAACCGTGGAGGTATTCTTAGCCCCCTCCACAGGGCAAAGGTTATCAGAGACTATTTTTCCAATATCGTTCTAGTCCAGATCAGACAGCTTTACGTCTAAATACATTTTCGTTTTCAGGTTTTCGATTCCATTTGCGAATCGATAATAATTTGTTGAAAAAATTAAAAAATTTTTTTTGTAACAAAAGTTTTTTTTGGACAAGACGCAATTCATGTGTGTTCGTATGCATATTATTTAAAACGCAAGGCTCATTAACCATTAATTTATTACGAGTTATGAGTCAAAAAAATAAATTAAAAACAATTTATTTGGAGAGTATTGTTTATCGTAAAAAAAATGTATATAGACAAAATTTTGCCAGATGGAATTGTTTTTTTTTTTTTTTTTACTAAATGGGGGATGTTTTTTTAAACGCGATTTTGACAATGGTAATTTGAAATTTCACAAATATAATTTTGATATAATTTTAACACATAAATTTGAATACACTAAGAATAATGATTTATATATGTAAGTCCCTTGAACCCTGATTATAAAGGTGTTTAGAAACCCTCATAGAAGGTCATTTGTGTCTAGTGATTATGAAGATTTGTGGATGAAATTATAAACACGCCACCGGACGATATATTACATATTACAGTTTATGCGTATTTATTATTATCATTTTACCTTTGTCAGTGATATTATTTGTTCGTTCTGCATGGTTTCCTTCGATACAACATTTTTTTTAACGGTGTCAAAAATAGTAATTAATAAGTATGAGCTAAGTTGATACCGATTTTCAACCGATTACATAGCCATACCATAATAAGTAATAACGGCGTACCTACCTACCTTACCTAGTTTACCTACGTCCTACACGTTGACAGTATAATAATTTATAATCCAACTTTTCCAGATGACAGTTTTCGTTAATTAGAAAATGTGTTTTTTTTTTTTTTTTTTATTCTCCGTTCTCTATAATAGCAATCATTTTAAATTAAACGTGCATGTTTTATAAATTATGTAATATAATACGTATATAATCCTCTCCGTGTATTGTAATATTTAATTTATGTTACGTTAAATTAAAATTTTAATAAAATGCAAATTATCAAGTGGGTAGAAAACCCCGTCAGAATTTGTTTAATTACAAATTATCATGTATTGCACATTTTATGACGGTCACGTCATCGTTACTAGTATCGAAACGTTTAAATGGTAATTTATCGGAAATATCAATTATTATTGTGCAGTAGTTAACATTATATGGCTTAATATACCTCAATAAAAATATTATGCAAATAATTTAAATCATAAACTAAACAGGTGGCGTATCTATCTGTATGCGTACCAGTGATTGTATATTATGCCACACGTAGGTATGTACAATTTAATAACAACATATCGTGTGAACGACACGGAGTATTAAAAAAAAAAAGAAAAAAACAACAACAAATTTATATTATATTATTGTTATTAATTTATTTTATTTAAAGGTTAATCTATAAGAATACATTTTTTTTTTTTTAGTACATAAAACCATAAACACACTGACGAGTAAAAGTGGAACGCAACATCCTCGTAATAATAATAATCATCATTTATACGATTATTATTATGAACACAAGGCTATAACTCGGTGATAGTATGGGTTGTTTTAAATATTCATTGCTTCGATCTTACATATATATATATATATATATATATATAAATATTTATATACATTTTGTTTTTAATACCAATAAAACTATTAATATTATGAGATGTTTTTCCTAGCCCATTCGACTATTCGATTTGGAGTGATCACTCAAGGGCATGAACTTTATTTAGTAGGAACCTACTGTGCTAGTTAGTAAACTTCAATGAGAATTCACGTGCAACAATATTTATCAAACATTTGTGTACGCACAAGTTTAATAATTAAGAGGTTGGGGTGGCCATTTTTAAAAGGGGTTCTATATAGGCTATTTTTAGAAAATTTTAATATAAATTAAAATCTAACAAATGAAAAATGTTAATAATAAATATTTAAAAAAATGAATAATAATTGTTCCCATTACTATATAATTTTTTATCGTGGTTGTTTATTTTTTATGAATTTATAAATATTATAATATTTTATTGAAAATATTGCTTTTGTATTTCTCATTTATAACAACTTAAAAACATCGTACAAAGATGAAATAAAAAATAAATGATTAAGAACAACATTGTTTAGCGCTCTACGTAGCCGTTTCGTTTTGTAATGTGTGTATTTAAACACGTTTTACGAGTAATTAAAAAACTAGCTTTTTTGATTTTTTTTTTAAATAAATTTAACTCTTGAAAAATTTAAATATAGAAAAAAAGCTACGTAGAGCACTAGATAATGTTATTATCTATAAATTATTTTTCATTTCATATTTATAAGATGTTTGTAAGTTGTTAAAAAATGAGAAACGTTAACATGAATTTTTCATTGAAAATTTTTTGCGTTGAAATTCTATTAAGTTTCCGAGTTTATTCGTAATATGACGAAAACAAAAATTACAGAATCTATACATACATATTTTTACTTTGATTATCTCCGAAGTCATATTAATACGATTTTAATACTTTGTAATATAGTTTGTTTGTTTAGTATTGATCCAGTTAAATTGTAAAACACGTCTTGCTCACTGTATATTTTTAATAATTATATTATTGCCTTTTTTTCTTGTAGGACACAAATATTAATTTATCCCATTATTTTTATTACTATTTGTTATTGTTATTGAATATTTGTTAGTTTGGATGATAGAAAAGGAATAGTCGAACATTTTTCTTAAAATAAAAAATAAAAATAAAACAGATCCATCAATGCAATTTAATTACCATTTTTTTAAAACGACTTAACTACGTTTCGAAAAGGAAATACCTATAAAGGATGATTCACACTGGGCCAACACCCACCCATCCGTACGACAAATTATTATTATTCAATTGTGTTATAATATGACAATGTCTGCACGGTGACGGTCGGTCGAGTGTGAATTTGAACATGAAACACCATTAAATAATAATTATTTGTCGTGCTAAGACTACTCAGTTAGTGTAGACCCAACGTGAATCATCCTTTAAAGTTTATGAGAACTTGATATCCGCATTAACCATTACGTGATCAACCAACTGATAATATTATACGAAACTTACGTTCATAATTTTCATTATATTATCTTTGTCATATTTTATAATATTGGAGTAAATTTACCCATTACCAAATATATAGACGAGATGGTTAACACCTGTACCGTGTCGTTTTTTTTTTTTTTCAGAAACTTCAATTTTGCAAGGAGATATAACTATTTCTAAACGCTATTCATTTAAATACACGAATATATTTTCAAAGAATTTAATAGATATCGATCTCGAATATACATTTGGTAATAGATCAACTTATTCTAATGTTAAAAATGACACGCGTTTCGTATATTGTCGGTCGGTTAGATGGAGACGACAAAACCGGATCCTCTTAACGTCTTCTTAACCCGATGTTTGTTAAAATTATAAAGTTGTCGTTTTTCAATTTCTGGAATTCATTTTATGGGTGGGTTTTATGGTCCGTAGGTTGTATAGGAAAAGTCCATTTCCGAAAGTAAATTCAATCGGGACCATGATATTGAAATTAGAATCAATTAAATTCTACCTTCCGTATGCATTTTTTTGTGACGCTTCGGGCCACCCGACCACCGACCTGACTGTAAATTAAATTTGTCCATATTTTTCTAATATTTTGTTGATAGTACATTTTGTCTAGTAGAACTATAGAAGTGATTGTGGCCAATAGATCATCATACTACTTTATTATTTATTGTAGTGTTTATAATCGTATAAATCGCGCAATAACTGTGTGGACGATGATTTATAATATTAATTACCGTTGTAATATATTGAAGCCACGACACTATATAATTAAAAGTCGAGTTCATTATATTTTATTATTATTGTGTTGATACGATAATATTACCTATGTTTTTGTATAATACGTGGGCGAGTAAATAATACAGTATAAATTATAATACAAAGGTTCGTTTGGCCCGCGATACGTATACATATTTTATTTTTATGAGCTTAATTAGTGATATTTCGTAATGAAATCGCGTAGGGATTCGAAATTAAAATGAAAAAATATCAGGGGTGTGTATATGCGTCTCGGTGGTTAAATATAGAAACAATGGAGCGTTTAACCTTTTAATGACTTTTAGAGTTTTTTTCGGTTCATATTTCGTAACCGTAAACCGAACGAAACGTCCAGACCTATCTATATACGAAACGTTCATACTATTATTAATTATCTCCGGAGTTTTTTAATTTTTTTTTTTTTTGTTCCATTAATGTATTTTATATAATCACATCGAAGACGATGTTCACCAAAGAGAAACCAATGCTTAGGTTATGTATATAACCTGTATGTATATACGTCCACGGAAAAATCACATTATATATGTTGGTTTTTTATTTGATGCATTCACTGATTTTCGTTTGAGTGTTCGAGTAATTTAGTATAAAATAGAGTTTATTGTTTTGTAATAATGCTATTCGTGTTAAAGAAAAAAAGGCATGATTAAACTTGCAGGTATATCACACCCAAGCAGCATAATTGTTATGAAAACAAGTTATATATCGTTCTGTATATGGACATATTTTATAACTTAGTTTCCTATATTTTTGTTCTACCGTGGAATATAATATCAAGTTTAACTTTAAATAAAGCCAAGTTATACATTTGTATATATAGTTACTGTAATTTTTAACTTGACGTAGTTAAAAGGCGATTTCAAGTTGTCTCTTAATATTTAGCTTGCTTTTTACCATATGACGTAAAGTTTACGAGTTAATAAAAATTAGTTGGCTTGTCCAGTTACTCAAACTCGAGGTTTTTGGCGGTATCGAATACTCGAATTCGGGAACTTTTCGAATACATCGACACCTGTTTACCAACCCATTTATAGATTTCAGATATTTTTTTTATACAATAAAACCTTTTTTTTTTTATAATAAAACTGTTGTACAGATTTCCGGTGTTTCGTGGTGGCTCACGTGTTCCGGATGGGCGTCCGACTGTTTCTGGGGTCGTCTGAGTTGGCCCGAGACATGCCGCTGGCTGTGTCTGGTTGGCACGTTCCCCATCGATTATCTAGCGTACTATTTCGTCTGCCTCGCCGCGGCTAAAAAACGGCACTGGTTGGAGGCATTCGTTGTTGGCCGGTTTTGCGAAACCATCTATCAGGTAGGTACCCATGTATATATATAGATGCTGGCTGGCGTAAAATAATAAATATTATGAGCCTTACATACGAATTTTTTTCAAAATCTTTTTTTTATATCATATCATTATATACCTATATATTTGTTGTAGGTCCTATATTGAAAAATGTACACACGGAATACTAAAGCATTCTATAATATCGCGTGTAAAAAATACGGTAAATTGAATGTCAAAAACGGTTTCCTGCAGTGGCGTTTGCATAATTTTTCAAGGGAATAGGGTTATACAAGGTCCATAATATTTATGAGGACGCCATACCCAAATTTCCCGTCTTCGTTCTATCCGATGGGCAATATCGTAAAATTACATAACGCATAACTTGAAATGTGGTGTTTTGGTTAAATTCAACATTTAAATAACTTATATGATCAAATTTTAATATGAGAATATTTTCTGTGCAGTGGAGATATAATCATTATTAGATTACAAATAGGTACTTATTTGACTGGAACGACAGAATTTGATTGGTTTGACTTGACCCGATACTAGAACTAACCTTAACCTTACAATTTATTTACATTATACCTAACCTTATTAATAATAAGGTTGTAGTTAAGGTTTTCGTCAATTTTTCGGTAAATTTTCAATACGTTTTTTAAAAATTAAAGAAAAAATTGTTTTGGAGGAAAATAGATACGGACGTTATTGGCACATAAATGGGCATTTATTCATTTTTAGACCACCTATTTTTGAAATAATACTAAAGAGAACAATTTCATTATTATTTATATTAGACATTTAATTAATGTTTATTTGGAAATTAATTATTTTTCGATTATTTTCATTGGTATATATTATATTTTTTAGTGCATATTTGACTGGTTTTTAGGTAGATATGTAAATTCGGGCTCTACTTATTTTGAATTTATACAATATACAGACAACAGGGAGGATAAGGTTTTTTTTTGAAAAAAATTAAAAAATATCATGATAGATCACTTTTATTATATTAAGCTAGCCAGATGTTCAGATAAATTATTAATTCACAAATTTATAATTGTATGTATAATTGCGGTTTTCAGGGAGAGTTCGGTGACTTCCGACTGGCCGACCATGTCGATTATTTGGAGAACTTAGTGAAAAAGTACCAAAGGTCTATATCAAAAAGACTTGTTTCTGAATTCGACATGAATTAAAATCTGTGTCTGATTTGTGATGTAAATGATTCGTAATGAAGATATACGAGTATTGGTTTTAGATCCGGTGTATAGTAGATGATCAAGTTAGATCAGCGTGTAATTATTTATATTCTGAGGAGATAAATTTCGAAATAACCATGGCAAATATTGTCTCTTGTTTTGTATACATTTTAATGTGAGACTACATTTAATCTAGCACAGATGACGACAATATAATATAATAGTAACATTTTCTCAAGTTTTTTTTCGAGATTTCAGATTTGTTTAGTTTATTCCTGAGAGCTCTGTAAACATTTCGATTCATTGATCGAAATCCAAACAGTTACGATGGTCGTGACATTAAAATAAAATGTGTTGTATAGAAATGAGGAAATATATTATTATGTAGCTATACAAATCTGAGTTGATTAGTAAAACGAAGTATAATAATATGTTTCTTTTACAAAGTGAAATATCATCGGATTTCAATTGAATGTATTCTCATTTGCGTTATTTACGTTGTTATTGAAAAATGTATTATAAAAAAATTCAAAAATAAATACAGTTCTTTCAATATTACAATATCATGTATACCTACTTAGGTACTATACTGCGATATTGGATTTAGTTATTTTAAAATAGAAACCGAATTTTTTCGAAAGTAATTCAATACACGAAACGATCCGAATTCAGTTTAAAATAATTTGTATAGGTACCTACGTCCTTAGGCATGTTTCCCCTAAATTTCAGTAAAAATAGTCTAATATATGGTAAAAAACGTAATATATTTGAATTTTGTATTCATAAAAGGAATTTTCAGGAGAAAGTCTGTGTTTTGTTTAGAATGAGAAATTATTATACGATAAGTTTATGATAATGACGTGTTTTAGAACTTAAATATTTGTATAGAGAATAAATCTTGGTCATAACATTTAACCGATTAAATTATTCGAAATCTTGATCGTTTTTCTTTATTGTTTGGTAAATAATAAATATATAAATATGATCCATTAGATAACATATTATGCATATCCAATAAACGTATAATATAGATTTACATGACGTAATCTAGATAAGAAATTTAAATTATAATATATACTATACTCAACGGCTATCATCAAACTATCGAGAAAAATACAGATTTTTTACTTTGTAATATCGTTCATGACAAATTTCAATTAGTTATCATTATATTTTTAAAAACCATTCAGTATAGCTTACAATTGATTATCATCTGGCGACTAATTCTACCGTTTAATTAATAATCGATCGATTGATGAACAATAAATAACTAGGCATTGCACAGTAAAGTGGTCGGAACACAAATTATAATGTAAATTCAATTTATAACGTGTAGAATGACGGATATACCTACAATTTTTTGCAAAATTACTATTATTGTCATGAACACGGAAACTTCAGGGAAGTTGAATATTTTAATAATGTTTGGAAAACTTCACTATACCTATTATTATAGCGTAAGTATAAATTGTACTTTAATAGTTGAAAGTTTACGTATACGTGCAGAAGTTATATATGAGTGGATGTCATATGTGTTTGGGGACATTTTCTCGGCGAACAGGCCGTGCTGTGAAATTACGAATAATAATAAGGCTTCATATTCTATGGAAAATTTGATTTGATTTAAGTTTCTGGTAGAATTTTAAAGGAGTAGACGCAATCAATAGAGACGTGCATTATATGAGTATATATGAGTATTGGGCATATATTATTGTGCTGCTATTTGTAAGAGTATAAAAAAGAAGAGTGAAAAGCCCCTCAAATATTCCATTTTTCATTTTACTTATATTATTAAAGATTTTCATCACCAAGGTTTTACATTGAATTTTTTCAACATTAAGTAAGGTAGCATTGATATATGATTAGATATATTGTAAGTTCAAGTTCATTTAAAAAAAAAAATAAAAACCCAAAATACCTATATTATCAATAAATTATAAAAGTAGTTTATTTTTTAAATAAAAATTATTCAATCCATCAAACCATTTAATTTGTATTTCCTAAATAATTTTTTCAATCTTAAACTTGAAATTGTATTCAACTCCAGTTTAAGCAGTCAATATATTATGTTAATAATTATTATTACGTACGCTGCATAGTATTCAATATATTTGAATAAGGCCATTGTATCGATTGTAATCGAAATATTTCAATGTAATTTAAATGCGTTTTTTACTGAGTTATCATCATAAGAATATATAATATTTGACCTGTAAATTAGATAATATTATGTAACGTATTCAGGTGTTCTTTTGAAGGAAAGTTTGTAGTCTCGATTCGCCTCGAGTCTTCGAACCTTTCACGTACGCCCGGGATGAAATAATTTACGATTTAGTTTTATGGAGGACTTGTTCGACTGTTACCGGATAAATCAGAGGTTCTCAGACAACGGATCGAAAATTTGCTAGGAACTTGGAAAAGAAAATCGTAAAAAGATAGACAAACTATTTACATTTCATCTATTACCTATACAGATATTTTAACGTCGAGTGTATTAGGCTGGATTACGATGGATAGAAGAAACGGTTAAAAAAAGCCCAGGGCAAAAGGGACGATTAGCGAATATTTCAATGTTTTTAAAAAATATGTTGTAATTTTACGTTAAGTTCAAGAACCTCTTTATACAATATACGGTATACTCCACGTGTGTATGTCTTACTGTTGTTCGAAAATAATATTACTCGATAAATACGATATGATGAATGGATTTGTTAAGACACGAGTTTAAGAGTTCAACGGTTAGGTTGCGTCTGTATCGAAATGAGACGTACTGTACATTCGTAGATGTGTAATGTATATATACATATATAGGTACCGTTGCCTGCACTAGCCAAATAAGGTATCGTTTTTTAATATCTATCCAAACGGGCAGGGAACGAAATAATATAAATAAATATAAAATAAACATTGTTGATTCAAAATATAATATATGTTCTATCGATTTGTTACGTCACAGGTTGGGTTAGGTTAAGTTTGAAATATTCTTTTCCCTTATTAGCACAGTGACCAAAAACATAATTAAAATAATAGTATCCGAATGACTAGGTATTACATTCAAGTACCTACTCGTATATCTATTTATTCTACTGTTTTAAATATTGTTTATATTTTGTAATTAATAGCTTTTGTTTGTCGAATAATGTTCAATATTTAGTGAAACACAATTCATTGTTTACTAAATTATAGTATATACTACCATTTTTATATCGTGGCCTATGTACTTTAAAATTACTACGTGCTTATAGTAAATAGATATGATGCAAAATTCAATACAATACGAAAATGCATGTTTAAGTGTTTAAATACAGTCATATTTTATCGTTATGTATTCCAACAGAAAAGTTTTTTAATCTACAGAATAAGTTGTATATATTTTCGAAATTAAATTTAAAAAAATTATAGTAAAATTAGTGAATTGCGTAACATTTTTCTATAAAAAATTCGATAAAATCGATATTTATTGAAAAAAAAATCAAATCAAATCGTCCCTTATAGTTATTATATTTCAATAGTATTTTCAATTATTTGTGTAAATATGTAGGTATATTTTTTTGCATGTAAATTTTGCCGTCAATGGTGAAATCGATTAGGTACTGTTAATGAAAATTAACCGAAATATTTAACAATAAATTGGAAAATATATAAGTCAGAGACTGTAAATGTATTATACGTAATATCATAATACGTATATACACTGTACAATGTATGTATGTATAGTGTAAATAGATAAAAGAAAAGAAATCAAATTTTAATCATTTTTTTTTTATACATTTCTGAAACTGGTGAAAATCTTTATCACTTCAATATAGTAGTGTTACCAGTGCCGGATTTAGGAGGGAGCAAACCGGGGCACTTGCCCCGGGCGCCATTATGGGCGCAAAATGTAAAAATATTTAAACTTTTCATTCCGCGCTTTTGGAAGTGGAGTTCCATTGATCACTTTTAATTTTTAATAGAAATTTTGGAATTTTGGTTTGGTTTTTGGTAGAATTTTACGAATGAACTTTTTTTTTTTTTTTTTGCTTACCCATTCAAATTTAAAAAGGGGCGCTACAAATTATTTTTGCCCCGGACGACAAATTCTCTAGATCCGGCACCGAGTGTTACATTCAAATATTCGGCGTAAATTTCAATTCTCCGACTCGATTATTTTCCACGATTATTGCAAGTGGTGTTGGTTGTTAATATTATTATTATTATTATTATTATTATTGTTTTTTTTTAACAATTTTACTGTTTAAACAGTTACGTCATGACTTACGTGTATACTGATCGAAAATAAACTCCATACGTTATTCGACGCTAAGTGCGCGTAATAAATTATTTTCAATTTTGTTTTGTGTATATTCGGCGGTGGTCGAAAAAGGAACAGAAGAAGCACGTATAGTATCATTACAATATATAATGTGTAACCCAACGAGTAACATACTTGTTATCGTCCGCAGTCACAACAAAGTATATGTGTCTACTAAAGAATATATATATTTTTTTTCGTAGGTAAACATTTGTTTAACCACACAGTTACGCAAGTGTCGTGAAAATAAAAATGAAATAATAATGACTGTGTATATATATGTGTGTATATGTATATAAATACCCGACCTCACCGGCTGGAACCGTAATCCTTCCATATGCGACACACGCGCGTATAGTTATTATGTCGTTTCGACTGTTTTTTCGTTTTACAACAGTCACGGGCCACAAAAATCGAAAAAAAAAAAAAAAAACGATCGTGTACCAAGTATAAAGCACATTACATTATGTGTATTCCGAGATAACGTTTATAATAAATATAAATAGACTGGTCACGGGATGCGTGTGTACCCATAGCATGTGTAAATTCGTCCGGTGTGGTCTGAGAGAAAATGTACGTCCGGAAAAACAAACATAATAGTGTCTTCCACTGACATTCGGTGTTCTACGTTTTTATTTTTCATCAACATTTTTGAAAACACGCAACATGGTAGTAATACACTAGCGATACGGATTGCCGATGACCTACAAAAATTTACTTATCTATTCAAAATGCTATCAAAAAAAGAAAAAAAAATTTTAAATTAAAATTTCGACCATAAAAATTGTTGAAAACGACCAAAAATGTATTAAAATTACTTTAAGTGTGTTCGTTTTGAAATATTTTTTAATGTTCAACGTAAGGTGTTTAACACGTGTGTTAAACGAATAATGTACAATATTTTAATTAAATTACCTTTTCGCTCATTTTATGGCACATCATTAATCATTTTAAAAATATCCTATAACTGGTATCACGTCAAACACGAAAAATACATTTAAAAGTAAAATTAAAAATAAAAATTACATATTCTGGATCCCCAAACTACTGAACTACGATCGAAATTTATGACTGGATTAGCATTGAATATAAGGATTTACTCACCGTGATTCATCAAAATCTTACCTTCACTAATAATATAATTTACATTTTTATTAAATTGGCCCGACTTTTACTTAATTCCATTAAAAAATATATTATTTTATTTCAATGTGTATTTTTACTAATTTGACTATAATTATTATTTATTTAAAAATAAACGATGATCTTCGACATTTACGTATTTAGCTAAAATGTTCTCTATATTGTAAATTAAATTAATATAGTTTCACGTGGTATAAATTTGGTTACACTATATTTTTGCTCATAATTGATAGGAACTTATAGGCACAAGTTACGTATAGGTATACGTTTTGAAAATGATTCTTAAATAATCGTTTTCTGTTTTTATATAATTAAAAAATATGTATAATATAATTACAGTTTATTTTTTTTATTTTTTAATACAAATATAAGTAGGTTAGACTGACTTATGGCGTATTTTTTTTAGACAAAAGTTTTATCTATTTATTAAGATGATTTTAGTGCAAACGATTTTCAATGAAAAACTTTAGCCTTTCTCATTTTTAAAAACTTACAAACATCTTAGAATATGAAATGCAAAATAAATTATAGATAACAATATTATCTAGTGCTCTACGTAGCTTTTTTCGGTATTTAAATTTTTTTAAGAGTTATGTTTATTTAAAAAAAAAAAAAATCAAATAAGTTTGTTTTTTAATATTTCATAAGACGTTATTAAATGCACATATTACAAAACGGCTACGCAGGGTATTATATAATGTTGTTCTTTATTATTTATTGTTCGATATACTATAGTTTCTAAGGTGTTATAAATGAGAAATGCAAAAGTAATATTTTCAATACAATTTTATAAATTCATAAAAAAACAACCACAGTAGAAAATTATATAGTAATTTGACCAATTATTATTAATCATATATTTAAAATTTATTTAAATATGTTTCAAATGCTTATTTCATTTTTCCTAAAGTTGTCTAAATATTGCTCATATAGAACCTCTAAAAATTGGCTGGGCTGACAACCTCTTAATATAATATTATAAATTCCTATGTTTATAATCTTATACTTATATATTTACTTATAGTTCTTAATAATGTTTTACTTTTATTAGATTATATTTATTTTAGAATTAATTATTCAATAATTAATTTTCTATCACTATTGGTGTATATAATTTATTTTAAACTCTCATCGGTTTATAATATTAGTTATTTATTATTAACGTTCATTATTCATTATGACTGTAAAATGTATAAAATAATAAAATTTGTTATTCGTATTTATGTTACCATATAGCATCTATATAAATATATGTAAAAATTAATTTAATCAATATTATTTAATAAATTATTCACGAACAAATTACTATTAAAAAATATAAAAAATAGACACTTTATCAAATAAAAATGTCATAAACTACATATACAAATTGATTAAACTATAATTTACTTTTATAAATAAACAAGAGACGCTGTTCTATGCGAGTGTGCTAGGGTTTCTATACTATATAGTTTTTTTCATTTCCTCTTCCTGTTTTATATTTTCGTTGTTTTGTCAACCACGATATAAACATTTTCGAGTATTTCGCTTCTCACATTATTAATTATCAATTAATTTTCAATTATAAAATTAAATTAAATTAGAATTAATTATTTATTTAATTTTTTTCATTAATATAATATAACAACTATCTTTATACATCCTTATTTTTAATTGTTATTATTATTATTATTATTTAATATTTGTAATAATATGAACTTACGGGGCCCACACGAATTTGTTCGGTGAGACCCACTAATCTTTGTGCCGAAAATCGAAAATGATATCAATTGCGCCGATTGGCATTAAAATAATATATTTAAATATATAATAATATAGATATTTTTAAAGTAGTAAACTATAAATATGTTTGGTAAAATCTGTATATTATGCACAATGCATATTATAATAAATATATTGCCGATGGTGCAACGTTTTCGCGACTAATTTTCGGAATCGTGTAAATATATCAATTACAAATGCTATAGTGGTTCGTTTTAATCGACATTTGGAAAACGTTTCTACTCATCTCACTCAAATATTTTGATATTTTTAAAGATTTAAAATTTCTCCACGTTCAAACATAAAACAAAAAGAATAGACGCAGTATATTTTTTTCTGATGGGTAACAATATTGATGTGTAGTATTTTGATTTGTAATAAACGCGTTAGCCCAAATATGTACTTATAGAATTCAGCTAGTCTAAAATATTCGGTTATATACATATGATATATACAATTGACGAACACCGACTATGGCAATGAATTGTACCGACCAGAGTTTGCACTAAGAAACTGCGCGTCTTGTTTATTTTACCCTAATGAATACGATTTTTATACGATTTAATTGATCAAATTCTCAATAATTTATCAGTCCTTATCAAAGTCATTAGTAAATATTTAACGAAATTTGGCGATTAACAAATATTTGATAAATAGTTTGACCATGTAAACCGGGCTTAATATATAAGTATTTGAAAAGCGAATCTAGGACAAAATCGGCACGCATTTTTTTTCGAACTTATTTCTTATTTACTTGTTTTTAATTTTTTTAACCCGATTATGTTCTGTGATACTACCTATATATAGTGTTATCACATATTTTATAAGTCGAAAAATCAAAAGCTATATTGAGAAATAATGAAATCTATAACGTATATTAAGGTACCATTTGTTAGAATAATATAAAATATCAATGAAATTCGTATTTTTAATTTAAACTTTATCTTTAGGTATCCATTGTCCTATTTACGATTTATATCAATTATCTATATTAATAATATTTATTAGGTTAAATAAAATTTAGCCGGATTTTATTCCACCTTAAAGACGCTGAGTAGATTTTTTCCTTTTTCCTTGAAAAGTAGGTATAATTCGTTATATTTAATTTAGACATTCACGTTAGCGTAAGCCCTGGTACCAACGGACGAATGGAAAAATACAACGGCCGACAGGGATATATCTAATCATTCAAAAATTTGTTTAGAAACCTAAAAAGTATTTAATAACAAGAAAAATATTTAAATCAACCCACATAGCTCTACGAATATATATGTACCGGTGAATCATTGAAAATTTAAATGAAATAGTGACTAATTATATAATTACTTATAAATTATATATTAATATTATTAAAGAAAATTATAAATAACTTATTAACTTAAGTTAAGTATCTATTATTTTTTGGAAATACTGTTATTCTTTAACTTTATGCATTTTAAAATTTTTAAAAAACCATTAGCATAATATCATTGAAAAGACTACAATGTATTTATAATAATAATTATTAAAACTAACAACAAATAGGTTCATAAAAATGTTTGATTAGTAGTTTCCTACACTATTTTCTTCAAAATTCTAAAAAATGGAAATTTTTCATTGCAAATTAGTACCTATCTAAATATTCATTGTTGGCGGAAAATCTAATATATTCCTCAATTTGTATTACGGGGAGATTGTTATAGAATATATAGGACTAATAGGTATTCTTGTTTTATTTATATTTTCGGGAAATAAAAAATTCTCATAATATAATGATTACCTATTGGAAACGACAAAAACAACAACATTTTTATGCAATCATTTTGACAATAGATACAATACGAAATCAAAATCTATCAATTGTTTCAAAGTCAACTTAACCGAGTATTAATTAAAAGTAACTCGTTATTTAAAAGTTAATTGAACCAAAAGTAAGTTGAGTTAACGATGATCAAATATAAAAAGTTAACATATTAACTCATTAATGCCCTGCATTACTGTTTTGATCACAAAATGTTTATTAATCTGGGGAGAGAATGCCCGTGATCTGGGAAGAGAATGTGCCGAGATTCGGGGAGAAAATGTCCTAGATTCAGATCGTATACAACAATGGACACGTCATGTCAGTGATGATTTATAACAGTCAAACACGTTTAATGTTCGATATAAAACCTACACGGTAAATCTGGTCGTAAATATGACCGCGTTATTATATATTATATACTGATGTGGAGACTGGAGAGTATATTGTAATATCATAATATAGTGACATGAAAGCGGACGTAATAACGTGTACTTTTTTTTATTTTCGATAATATCGAACATTAACTGTATACCTACGAATTATAATTAACCATATTATATTTTCTAAACACATTTCGTACGCGATCTCCGAGCTGGGTCCGTCTCCAGCCGTCGTCGGCGGACTTCTTTTTTTTATGTCAAACACACGCGTTCGCTGCAGCCCTGTACCCGTGTAGAAATGGCGTAAAATATGCATTCTCCGTTTTACACGTTACAAGCCGTGTGTCGGATTGTGGAAACCAGTTTGAAGGAATACAGAAGTGCGAATTTTGTATATACTCGCGTAGTATCGTATGTGCCCCTGCACAGACGTATGACGCAATCCCGTGTCCTAGTAAAATCTTACCCCCGGAGAATCTTACCGGGGGAGGGGGTAAGATTTTCCTTGGAAAACCATACCCCCCCCCCCCGCTAACATTCTTCTAGGATAATCATTCCCCCACGGTAAGATTCTTCTAGGATAATCGTACCCCCACGGTAAGATTTTCCTAGGATAAACATACCCCCCATCATCTCTACTGGCTACAATATGAATTTGTAAACTAAAAATGACTCGATTATAATTAATAATAATACTTATAGTTTTGAAAATTATTCAACATCAATGATAACATCATAGTACACGTTATATGCACTTTAAATAAAGCATAGTATGTATAAACATATTTCTGATATATTCAATATCTTAATTTAAATTATATATTTATATAATAATTTATATTATAGTCATTATTACTATATTTGAAGATTCCCTAAAGATTATGATATTTAAACCAGAAGGGATATATGATTAAACTAGAATTATTTTACTGGGGAGGGGGGTATAATTATCCATTAGTATAATAAATTGTACCTTCGTGCAATTATTAAAAAGAGGATATAATATACCTGGCATTATGTTATCAGTAAAGACCGGATTTGACATATATAATGCATGTTCATATTTTTATAAGCAATTACATGCAGTAAATGGATTTTCATCAATCATACCTAAATAAATAATATTAGAAATTTTTATTTTGCATATTTTTGCATATTTTTGGGTACAAGTGCATATTTTCCATAAAAGGCATGTTCTTGCATATTACGTATACATTTAAATGTTTTAATTAAATTTTATAATTTTATGTACAATTATTATATATAAATTTGTTCCAAAACACAAAAATTGAAAATATTTAAAAAAATATAATATTACGTTTCCGTAGATCATTATTAGTAATAATTTATTACTTATTAGTTGGTAGGTAGGTAGGTATACCTAATTCATTGCATACTGGTTTTCTATCGTATATTTTTATCTTATTTACTTCGTCTAATATTATCGACTTATCGTCAATATTGCAGAACACGGACTGACAGACTGACGACTGTAGTTCGAAGTGTACATTTGACAATAGTCAACGTATTATTAAAACGTGTTCATTTTATATAAAATTGTTTGTGTTTGTTACTTTACAATGCCAAAGTGTCCAAGTTCAAAATTACCATCACTTAGAAAATGTATTGAACCGTAGAACAAATCAAGTGAGGTATTCAAAACCTTAAATAATAATTAAATTTTTTGTCAGTATTGTAATAAAGTATTTGTAATAGAAAAAAAGTTTCAAATTGATCAGCAAGTCATTTTCACACGAAAAATATTCGAAAATTCTGCCTACAAACAAATATTCGTTAATCAACAGTGAACATCACGCGAAAATCAATCAGTATTTTTCCAAGAACTTTGTTCAGCTTTGAATGCTTCTAAGGTATCACTGCATAAATTACAAAATACCAATTGGAGGTCTTGTTTGGAAAAACCTAACCTGATGAAAATATCCTAAGGAAGAATTATGTAATCAAATGTTACACAGATGTTTGAAAAAAAATACGAGAAAACATAGGAAGTTCATTCATATATTTTTGTATCGATGAAACTACCGACCCATGAGGCAAATATGTTGCGAACTTTATTGTTGGAAAATTAAATATTGATTCACCATCAAAATCTTATCTTTTAGTATCAAAAGTTCTTGAAAAAAACAAATAATAATACTATAGAAAAATTTGTAAATGATTGTCTTAGGGTATTATGGCCAGTGGTAGGTAACGACGAAAAAGTTTTGTTAATGTTATCCGATGCAGCCCCATATATGGTTAAGGCTGCCAACAATTTAAAACCATTTTATTCCAATCTTATTCATGTGACTTGTATTGCTCATGGGATTCATCGGATCGCAGAAAAGATTATGGATATTTTTCATGAAATAAACGATTTAATTAACAACGGAAAAAAGATATTTTTGAAAGCTCCTTATAGAATTCAATTATATCATGAAATGTTACCTAATAAACCATTACCGCCTCAACCCATAATAACACGGTGGGGTGCTTGGTTAGAATCGGCAATATTTTATGCAGATAATTTCGAATATTTTAAAAATGTTATTGAAAACCTACAAGACGATGATATCAAAAGCATTAAAAACTGTAAACAAATTCTAACTAAATCAAATATAATTAACGATTTAACTTATATTAAAACAAATTTTTCGATTATTGTTGAAAGTATTACAAAGCTTGAGACTTCAGGTTTGCTACTCATAGATGCTTGAGACACTTTTGAACAAGTTACAAATTCTATTAATAATCTTTTTGGAAATGAAAATAGCATATTAATTTAAAAAATGGTCTGAAATTATTAATAAAAATAAAGGCTTGCTAATTTTAAAAGAAATTCCAAAAATACACCAAGGGGAGAATGTTGACTTGAAGAGTTCTTCTATCAAACATTATTCACCGGAAATATTGTCGAGTTTTAAATATGCACCCGTAACAAGTTGTTCGTTAACAACGGATAATAATATCCGTTATTACCATAACGGGCAATGCACCCGTAACATATGGAACGAAGTTTTTCTGCATACAAACATATTGTCACAAACCGCCGTCATAATTTAACTGAGATCAATATGGAACATATTATTGTTACTTATTGTTTTTCCAATAACGAATAAATTGTATTTTTTTTCATCTTAATTCATTTTATCATCATTATATAATATAATATTGTAGTTTATTTTTTTGTTTATCATAAATGTTTTGATTTTAGTATTTTACAATAAATAAATAGCTGTAATAATCAAAAATTATTTTGCATATTTTGTGCTTTTTAAGTGCATATTTGCATGCATATTTTAAAATTTTAAATGCATATAAATCCGGTCCTTAGTTATCAGGAATTATGTACTGTAATAATAATGTAATATTTAAAATTATAACCCATTTCTTATCATATAAGTGTATTTAAGAGATAGAAGTCCCGGAACTCTATTTGACAAATGAAGCAAGAACTAAACTGAATTGTAAAATTTCATTTTATTGATTATATGTATTTAATAATAAATTGTCGTAATTTCAAACAGGCTTACCTGTCACATTGGGTTTTAGTTAATATATTATGCACTTTTTGAAGATACTATAGAAAAAAATATGTCCTTACACTTCAATCAAGTATATTTTTCTTTCATTATAATTTGATAGTATTATTTGGCATGCTACGATAAATACAACATAACACGTCATTAATTCTGTCTGAATAGTTACTGTTCACACTGAATTTCGTTGAAATGAATTTTGTCCCTTTTGTCATTAAAACCGTATGACCAGATAATCTTACCAATAAAATTACACTGACTACAATTATTTATTCCATATGTATGTACTTACGAGCACAATGAACATTTTGAACCACGTAAATCAATTTTTACTTATGTAGGTACATGTGCTGTTATTATACAACCGGATAATCTTACCGGGGGGTATGATTTTCCTAGGAAAATCGTACCTCCCCGGTAAGATTATCCCAGGAAAATCGCACCCCTCCGGTATAATTATACAGGCTATAATAATCCATTCAATATTTATATACTTACAAACACATTTCGAACATTTTGAGAATAAGATTCTCCGGGGGTACGATTATCCTATTACACCGGCGGTGTTCTGCAGCATTATCATACAACGCGTATCTATCTGACAAGAGTTGTGTGTGCCTACCTCGTATATTGTCTACGAATCACGTGTATATTTATTGATATTTTTATACAGTCGTTTACTCGTACCTAAATACATAATGGGATCGGACCGAACCGGGTCTCATAAGGGTGCCGAAGAGTTCACCCGCGCGGTCCTCGGGCAATCCGCCTCGTCCGACTCGTACGCGCGCACCCGCGCGTTTAGTTCAAGACCGTCTACGGCGGCACTACGACACGAATCGTCCGTTTAGGATTTTTATTATTATTTTTTTTTTTGTTTTTATTTTTATCCGTTTATAACGTGTACGATCGATTTTTTCCCCCTCGATTTTTCGTCTTCATCGTCATCAGACTCACCGACGACTTTGGTCGGGCAGTTCCCCCGAAACTAAATAAATTATTGTCGTGTCATTTTTGACGAGTAAATAAATATGCGAAATATCATTGTAATCCCGTTCGTTTTGGGAGGCACACACAGAGGATCGTGTAGTGCTCCGGGCTGTTTTTGGAGTTCACTCGTCCTCGATGTTTTTTTTTTTTTTTTTTTTTTTTTTTTAATATAGATCTTGCACTGTCGAAAAAAATGCATTTATTCGTCGTTATTTAGCCGCTGTTGTGGGGTATGACACGAACATATCAATTATTGTATCTGATTCGAATTGAAGGGGGCGGATACAGGGAGGGGGGGAGAAATGGATTCCCCGTTAACGAAAAAGAAAAATTAGAGTAAAATGGCGTAAAATACAGGTTGATGAACTTTTTTGCCTATAACTCATAAGTCGCCCCTTCCCCGGTCAGGACATCCGCGTATCCTTTTCCGGATTCAACAGGTTCGTCAAATCGATACATTGATCGCTTTCCTACACATATATATTTGGAGAAATGTCTATATTATAGTTTTTTTTTTTTTTTTTTTTTTTTTTTTTTTTATAACGTCGTGCCATGAAATTCAGGACAAGACGAGTTCATGCACTTTAACGTTAACAGTGAGTAAAACGAAAAGTAAAAGTCGTTACTATCGGTCGCATAGCTAGGGTACACCTATTATAACAGTCTTCTACGTTCGTTCACTATATACAGTACATAACATATTTGTGCTATAAATAATCGGCACAAGCGCGTAATTTATCGTTAATTACTCAGGTCGCTGTAAAAGTTTTCGTACGGTTAGGTACTTTTACACCCACGCATATAATATATATTATAATGTATTTATTTTAAAAATAAGTTTTATACCGGTCGTATACGGTGGTCAGCTTATGGACTTGGTCCGTCGGTTTATACACATAGCTTTCTTGTTTGTCCAACAGGTGCGAGAGAACGTATTTTTTTTTTCTTTTAGAAAAAAAGGGTCTGACCCGAAATCGGACTGAGTACAAAGGCTGCCATATACATTATACATACATACATACATACATACATATATATATATATATATATATGTATAATGCTCTCGTACATAGAGCTTTCACGGTGTAATTTAACACGCACAAACGATAAGCCATAATATCTGAATATAGTATACGTTTTTAATTTGATCCGCATTATGAAATTAAATAGACCCCGAAAAAGGGATTTGCAAGATCCGCCGTTTGGTTGTTTAAAAACGAGTGTACGACTGTGTTCGTGTGTGTATTTATATATAATATCGTGTAGAATTGCATTAACGCTTGTACAAACGTTTTTTGAATCTTTATGATAATCGTACTACGGGGACATGGTTTATGTTTTGAAATTAATGTACAATACGTGTTCAGGGACACGTAGGTACTCGTATAATATGTAGGATACCTGTATTGTACCTGTATACGAATTATTCTGCTGTTGACTTTTAAATTGACAAAAACTAAAAAAAAAAAAAAAATTGTTGGCAGATAGGTATGTGTCAAATTAAGTGTCATCATTGAAACGATGATTTTAGAGAAATTTTCGGTCAGCGAAATAAACGTTTGAAAATATTTTACAAATGTCATAATATTATTCGTACTCTGTAAAAATACTGTACTGAAAATACATTTTCCGGATCAAGAATTTCCCAAAAAAATTAAAACAATATTGGGATAGGTATTATTGATTATTTTACATTTTGGAATAATTTCAAGAAATTTTGATGTTATACATTCCACAATAATTGCTGTCCGCTTTATAGGAGTTGAAAAAATTACTAGGAGCATAGATTGCAAATATACCCTTTTCCACAACCATCGGTATCATAATAAATCGCAGTTAATGGTTCTATGATTGATTTAGGTTTTACACTCAATAATTCACTGGATCCAGGTCTATATATAAATGGTATGTTGTAAGCCCTTGAAAGTTCTTAGTTTTGTTGAGGGGTAACACTACCCTGTATTTTTTTTTAAATACTACCTTGTGTACATGAAATCAAGGGTCATTTTTTCCAATTTATTTAAGAAAAACGAATTAATATATTTTAATTCTGTTCTTCATACATATTATTATTTTAAAACAAAATAACGGTGGAGTGGCTGATGAAAGGAAACTTCTTCTTTTTTTTTTTTAATAACCTCCACCTCTACCTGAAGGTCACCATTTATAGTGTAGAAAATAAAACGAAAGAGATTTTAAAAGGAGTTGTCAAAATATAATGAAGTAGGTACATAGATTTTTCAAAAATATATATTTTTACAAAAGATGGCGTAGGAAAACGCTTTTTTTATGAACAAATTATTTAAATATTCGTTATAAAATCGTTAAATTTCAATCAATCGAAAAAATCTTACTCATTTCACTAGAAAATGTCATTATAAAGCTATAGTTAAAATTTGGAGTTGATCGATTGAAAATTTAAGGCGCTATTTGGTCGCCCGCCTTGAAAAACATAGATTTGAGACAAATGCATTTAAAGTTTTAAATATTAAATTTTTTAAATATTTAAATGTTTAAATTCATTGTTTACTTTTAATCTGAAATGCCTGGACCAAACACAATTGGACTTCTAAATTAACTCAAAATTTAAAAAGCGAGCATTGGAAGCTCGCTCTCAAATTACCCGAAAATCAGCATCTGTGACTTCACTAAAAATTGACTGTTTGAACCGTTTAAAAAGTTTTCCCTCACATACAGAATTTCGGGTATCTTATTTGAAGCATTTAATAGACTTTCTAAAGATTTTAAATTGGATTCGTCAATTAAAATTTTATTCTGCACACTCGTTAGACCTGCCAGTGATTCTTAACAACTCGAAAGAGTTCAGCGCAGATTCTTTCGATCGGCTGGTAATTATTATTGGTTATAAATTCATCCTCTGAATGACTAATCTCCCGTTGCCACATAATTAGGTATGAACTCATTATCCGCAGGCGTATGATCTCTATAAATTTCCTTAAGGAATTATAGCCTGGTGAAGTAAGTTCTTCAAACTTACTTACTATGCTCAAATTTAAAGCTCTTAGTCGCCTAACTCGTTCATTTGTTCCTTTTTTATTCTTTTTATTCTAGTAACTATATTAAAAATGAACCTATTCGGCGTTTAATGTAAATGGCCTACGAAGATTCCTCCTTTTATCTCTAATATGAATCCTGTTAATTTTTGAGTATTAATTTTAGTTGTAAATTAATTGTAATTGTAAAATTCAAATAGACAATGTAAGTTGTACAAAATTGTAAAAAATGGATTTAAACCTGTTTATTAAAATAAATAATTAAATATTTTTCTGTTGTCCTAACCAACCTAACTAACATCAAATAAACACAAACAACTCGTTAATATGTACTAATATGTACGTAATACGAGTACCTATATGTTTATTATATACATTTTTAAAAAAATATTTTGTAATTTGTGAATTATTATATAATATTTATCTATAGTATATAGTTGTAATAATGATGAAATTATAACTAGGGTTGCATAAAATAATATTTATTCTAACTTAAAAATTGTTTTGGGGTCGTAAGTAAATTACATTTCCATAATTTGGTATTTAAAATAATATTTGAAAAAAAAAACATTCTTCAGAAGTATAATTCATCGAGTTGTGTTTACTATTTTGATTATTATTTTGGCATTTTAACACCTAATAGGAAAATACTAAATTGTAACGCACAAATGTAATACTTATTATCGTTTTTACTAAGAATTTTTTTTATTGTTGTTATTGATGTAAAATTGACCATACCAGGGAGCATCATTTTTATATTGTAATATATTAGGTTATTCCTTGAACATTTTTTTTATGCATATTTTTTCCTTGCCATTTTTCCATAGATTTCTAGTGTCTATGTCACTGGGTACTTGACAAGCATTATTACAAATTATAATGTAACTATATTTGATCAGAAAAAAAAAAATTTTTATTATTCAACACTTACGAGTATAATAATATTCGTAATATTATCTCTCGTTTGATTATCATAATGGTATAGTTTGATAATTACAATTGTAAAAAAAAAAAATACGTTTTAAGAATATATGTTTGCGGTTTAGTTAACGGTCCATGAAACAATTCGTTCATCAGGAAATCATTATACATTTTTTTTAAACATACATTTACGAAATCTGCGGACTCTCGATGGTCAGTCGTTTATTCATTGTAATATGGTTTACTCGTGCGTTAATTAGATAGGTTACTATTTATTGTATACATATAGGACCGGTTATTTAAAGGTTTTCGTTATCAAAAATAATTTTTCTATAGGTAATATAAATTTTTCGCGTAAAATAATATAAATAAAAAAGAACGTGGGTAGAAGAAAATATATGTTATTATAAATACCGTTTGGAATACACCAGTAAAAATATTTATTTTGAAAATTCAATTTCGCGATGTGTAATTATTTTTAATTTTTAAAATTCGTTTTTCTGCTATAGACTATAATTGAATTTAGACAAAAAAAAAAAAATAAAAATAAAAAACCACAGTTCCATTGTGTTTGCAATGTGACCATTTGCTCGGAAAAACGAAGTTTTACCATCAAGTAAAAATTATAAACGTTGAAAAATTTCTATTTTTAAGCGATGAACTTTACGAGCGGTTAATGACTTTAATTAATTACAAAATACTTTGTTTTTTGTCAATATCGTGGACGGCGAATGGAATAAAATTATTATTACGACGGATTTCTGAAGATATAATTATACACCACTCGAAATGTGTTGATTACATCTATTAATGTTTCAATAATAAAATAATATAGCTTCTGCTTGTCCTTATACTCTTAATTCTTGCCGTTTCATTTTAAATTATATAATATATTGCAGTATTTCGTAAATTCTCTGCAAGAGGTCAGAAATATGGTTGGTGTTATTAACCTTTCTTTTAAATAGGAACACGTTTCCCTGTTCTTTCAGCATAAAAAAGAAATACGTCATAAAAACCTTTAAAAATACATTTTTTATTATTCTGGCGTAATATTTTATTTATAAAAACAGAATTTTCCCAGGTTTTTTTTATTTTCCAAAGAAATACAAGGATAAAATTTACCCATTTATAAATGATTTATTTGATTAAAATATGAGAGAAATACAAAACGATTTTCTTTGTTTCTAATAATGTATTTATTAAAAATGTTATTTCCAGAAAAAAAAATGAATATCTAACAATTTTTCGTTTTTTTTTTCGTAAAATAAATTAAATATACGTTCACGTTTCTATTCTATTAAAAAATAATGAAATCCTTTCCTTCGCCCGTTCGTCAAAAATAATCAATTCCAGAAATCCTTAACAAAACTGAACGTGTCCGGGTTTCTTTAAAGAACTTTTAATAGCTACACAAACAAAATTCCTTTCCTTGTGGGCACAAAAATAAACCCGAAACCATTTATAGTACCCTCCGTACAATTATCTTACATATCATATGCATTATAAAAATAATACCTTTTACGAAATAATTCTATGTTAATAGTCTCCCCTTATCTTTTAATTACGAAAATTAATTTTTCTTTATAAAATGTTTATTTATTTTATTTTTACTATAATTTTTTTCAAGTAATTCGGCAATTCATAAAATTATATATGAAATGTTAACTGAAAAATAATTTAAAAACATATAAATTAACAATTTTTCACTGTTAATTCATTTATTTAAAATTATACAAAAAAAAAAAAAAAAAATATATAGTATATATATTAGATATAATTTTTAAAATGATTTGACTTTTTTAATCCTACAATAACTGCTTATGGTTTTTCACTATTCTTTATTATTGTTATCCGAAATAACTCTGTTAGTATTGAAATATTTCTTTAAAGTTTTTCTATAATTTATTTTTCGAGGTTATGGTCATTTTCTTTATATATTTTTCATAAATGTTTAATATCAAATTTGCTCTCCTAATAATAACAGTTTCAAAGAATTGCAGAGAATAATAATAATAATAATAATAATAATAATAATAAAAAACCCGGCAAAACGTTCTTAAAATATTGATGAAAAAAAGTACAATAGTTTTCTCACAATGTTCTGCAGGAGAAACTTTTGGTACCTACGCGATAAATTAACGTTTTAAATTAAACGTTATAAATATTTTCAATATACGTAATTTTAACGCGTTAGGTATAATGTTCGTAAAATGACTTTGAAAATATACCTATTGACATAATTGTTTTTGAATATTAATTTTCCGGACTATAAATTTTCCTAAAACACAATCGAAACAACATTTTTAATAATAATTCCCTCTCCCGGCGAACATTATTATTTTATTTATGTACGTATGACTAAAATCGATAATGTCGAAATATATTGATTATTATTTGTATTTGTTTTTTTTTTTTTTGTGAACAATCGAACGGTACAATATTCATTTTTTATACAGCCTGTCAACTAAAAAAAAAAAAAAACAACCCCTGGCATATGATATAATATGCGAAATATGTTTTTCTATGCCATTTTATTCCCGTTATGTTCTCGGTTTGTAAAGGTTTGGAATTAAAGAAGAAAAAAAACCAAAGTATATATTATATTCTGAAAAGAATCTTCACGTATATACGATGCGGATGATAATGGACACGAATTCTCCGATATAATTTGCCAGACTCCGAACGCACATTTTGTGTTAAAAAAAAAAACGGTGGAAAACAGACATTGCTCGTCATGCCCGGGGCGGTATTTCCGAAAAGGTGACCGAAAACATGCGGTGAAATGTTATTTTTTTTTTTCTCAATATATATAATGTTTTTGGCACTCACGAATTTCGTGATTTTATTTTCTTCGCGTCAGTGTCTGTCACACACGTGCACATATATATGTATACAATATACATTACCCGAATGCGTTTCCCGGGCCCAAAGGGTCGACGGTGGAAATATAACGACGTCACGTCGTATTCGGAAGACCAAAAGTCCGGTACGACAAACGACAATAACATCATTTCTTACTCGCCGAGTATAAATAAACGTATAATTAGTTTATATTTCATTTTTTTTTTTTTTTCGAAAACACGTGATATCAAAGGCGAGCGAGTCAACGGGAAAAATTAACTTCGTGGGACGAGAACAAAAAAACTTCCATGTCGGATTCGTACGTTTTTCGGGAGAGCGTTTTTCAAGTTTGATGTTGGATTTTTTTCTTTTTTTTTTTTTTTGTCGTCAAAGCGCATCCTTTGGAGACGAAAATAATATGAATACACGCTAAAACATCCGATCGGTCATGATAATCATTAGAAAAATGCGGAAAAGTAACACAGATAGTTGATAATCGATTGAAAACCATACTTAACAATATTGAGTTAGAACAAAACATTGATATCGTGTGATAACCGCATAACTGTTTTGTTCTAACGAAATTGTGTATTCTAAATTCTTTCACATAGAACTGTTTTGAATTAACGCTCTAATCTTTAAGAATAAAAAAGTTCTATTGACTTGTACAAAAACAAACAAATGTGTAAGTTTTTATTGCATAGAATTATTTCGTTTTTCATATCTTTGTTGATATTGATCGTAAGACTACCCATGAAAGTTTGAAATATAGACCATTCATATAATATACGGATTATTGAGAAAAAAAAAACGGTTTTTGAAAAATTCAGACAGAACTTTTTCGTTCTCACCCCACGACTTAGTTAAGTTAGTCTAAATGCATTCGGCAGCAAGTTTAAAGTTAACACCTAAATGTATATTAACTTTACTCAGTTAAAAATGTCCATCTTTTTTATTCTTCATTGAATATCAAATATCTTGAGTTTTTAATTATTCAATAATAAACTTTTTCAATATTTTCTTTTTTTTTTATAGGTCAGACGCTCATTTAATTACCATCATACGAATATTAACAGCAATTTATGAATTATTGCTAGTCTAAGCAATAATTTCCTCTTTTATAAGTTAACGCAAACTATTTTCAATGAAAAACTCATATTGGCAAATCTTATATTTAACAACTTAAAAACATCTTAGAAATATGAAACGAAAAATAAATTATAGATAAAAATATTATCTAGTGCCCTACGTAATCTTTTTTTGATATTTAATTTTTTTCAAGAGTTATATTTATTTAAAAAAAAAACAAAAAAGTTTGTTTTTTACAATTTATAAAATGTGTTTAAATGCACATATTACAAAACGGCTAAGTAGAGTGCTAGATAATGTTGTTTTTAATAATTTATTTTTTGTTTCATTTTTCTACTATGTTTTTAAGTTGTTTTAAACGAGAGATACAAAAGTAATATTTTCAATAAAATTTTATAAATTCATAAAAAACAACCAGAATAAAAAAATTATTTAGTAATGAGAACGATGATTATTCATTTTTAAAATGTATAGATATAAACATTTTTAAATTGTTAGATTTTAATTTTTCTTAAATTTTTTTAAAAATTGTCTTTATAGAACACTTTAAAAATGGTCACGCTAACATCCTCTTAACTAAATGATTATACAATTTAACATTTCAAAGTCAATAGTTAAACCAATGATAACTTAAACTAGTTAAACGAATGAGTTAATGAACAAATTAATTTACCAGTTATTGCCCATCTTTGGATAATACTCTATAAATATTTTGATTGATAAATAATATTTTATTTAAAATCACATCAGATTGTAACATGTATTTTTTATTTAGCCCTGTATAATTTGTTTATATCATATAATTTAACGAGTGTTATTCGTTTTAAAAACCGATACCTATTTATATGAATTGTTTTTGTTCAAAGTTTCGAAATCACGTTTGATTATTTTTATACGCAAACTCAAAATTACAAAGGGTTTGTTACGTTCTCGTTAACGACAGTTATAAAATTTACATAGAGTTTTATTAATCACCAATGTTTGTATGTTTGTTTTTTATTTTTTAATTAGACTTATTAACATAAATCTAATTTTATTATTTGTTTTAGAGTTAAATAATATTTTTGTCCGTCGAATTAAAAAAAAAAAAAAAGGAATCAACTACCGCTATAGGATTAAAACGCCACTTTTGATTTGCGAAGAATCATTGTTCCAATTTATTTTTATTTAAAATCATAATACGTAATTCGAATTATTTGTTTTCATTCTCAGTATTAAAATACGATTTTTATTATTATATTCTGTATTGAAACGTGTCATTTTACTACACGATTCGCATTAATCTCCGCGTATTGATTTTCGAGGCTTAAACCTTTTACGGTAGTATTATAAATAGGTAATCTCATACTACAAGTAATAATTAAAAAAAAAAAAAAAATTTAAATTGACTTTGATAGAAACGATCTTCAATAAACAATCAGCAGACTGGTAATCATTCAATTTTACTTTACGTAAATATTCGATATGATAAAACAACATATTTATTTAATATTAATGTAAAAGAAGAGTAGGTTTTTTAGTTTTAGAAAAACTGGTTTTCACAAATCTCCGCAGGACTAAAAGTCCTTGACTATAATCGAACATTATGAAACGTTAAACGATACGTGAGAAATGTATAGTGTTATAATAATACACTATATAATATTTAACTGGCGAGTGTTAGTCTGATTATTATTTATTATCGTCGAATAAAATGAAAAAAAAACCCACAATATTGTTTTACGAAAAAACACAAAATTCAAAAATACTTTATATTATTATTTCGTCGATTCCATTTCATCAATAGGCATGGAAATATACGCGTGATGCACGTACTTGTACCGAAGGTTGATCGTTACGTGTTTTAAAATGATGGACGATTAAAAAAAAAAAATTGAAAAAAATTAAATAAAACCACAAAATAACAGGTACCCAATACGAGTGTATATTGCAAATGCCCGAATGCGAAAAAGATACGAGAAACGGGAACCCGAAGTCGTTTGTTTTCGTAATGATAATACGTATGTACACATATACCCAGTGATGTTCCCACACATTTTTTTCGAGAGTATACTAATCCGTTAAGTAGTGACGAGCCAAAGACATATTTCTAAATTTCGAAATACTAATAATATTCCTTGAAATAAGCATAAAAAAAAAAAGGTCATCAACTTTCTGTTTTTGACGATTGAGTTGAGTGTTGGGGGAGGGGATGGTGTAACACCCTCTCACTAGTTTCGTCCCTGCCGTTAAGTACCTAAGTCCAAAACATGAACATTGAATATATTAAACATATATTTTTCTTTCGATTTACGATAGAGCGGATGCACATGGATAGAGGTGATTCCGATAGTATGAAAAATAATAAAATAATTAAAAGTACCTATCTACTAATTGATTATATTTCTTTTTAAAGTAGTATATAGAAGAGGCCTACAGTGGGAAAATTAATAAATATAAATTCGAAAAATAAACTTATTCATAAAAAATAAAAAATATACCGAAACTTTTGAGGCCTTTCTTCGGTACTCATGTTATTTTCCTTTGGGTATATATAACTTGAGATTTGAGAGTATACGCAATATACATACCTACCCATGATTTTTCAAAATAATCATGAGAGTATGCGGCGTATATGGAGTATGTACCCTATGCGGGAGCACCACCTATACGAGGTGTGTTCAATAAATACCCAGACTAAAATTATTGTGTAATGGGTTAATTGTAATTAATGGGTGTATGGATTTGATCTCGAAACCAAAGTCCAATCATCGCAATGGAAGACCGCAAATTCACCTCGTCCAAAAAAATGTCGTCAGGTCCGGTCAAACATCAAAGCAATGCTCATTGTTTTTTTTTTTTTGATTTTAATGGTTTAGTCCATTATGAGTTTGTACCTACAACAGGTCAGACAATAAATCAAGTTTTCTATAAACAAGTAGGTACTAGAAAGATTAAGAGAGAAAGTACGCCGTAAAAGGCCAGAAGCGTGGAAATCAAAGTCGTGGTTTTTGCACCATGACAATGTACCGGCGCATTCTGCACTTTCCGTACGTGAATTTTTGACATGTAAAAATATACCAGTGGTACCTCACCCACCATATTCACCCGACTTAGCTCCCTGTGATTTTTTTTTGTTTCCGAGACTAAAAAGTACCCTCAAAGGCCACAGATTTGAAGACGTCAATGAAACTATCCATAACGCGACACAAGAGCTAAACGCTATAACTATAGAGGAAATTCAAAGGTGTTTCAAAAAGTGGCAAGACCGTTGGGAGCATTGTATTGACGCTAAAGGACACTATTTTGAAGGTGATTCATTTAAATAATTTGTAAGTTTGAAATATAATTTTTAATAATTTTAGTCTAGGTATTTATTGAACACACCTCGTACACTATTGACAGCCCGTCTTACGACGATGTGATGATCTTCGGAACAAATATAGAATATATTTTGAGGATGTCGGCCCGTAGGCGTGTCTGTGATACCGAACGGGTACGTTTGTTGTGTGAAAACTGTGGGTTATAAATCAACAATGAGGTGGAAGGGTCAGCGAGGTTGATTTTGATTACATTGTATGGTCGTGACGTTATATTATTATAGTCGCCGAGCACAGAGGGGAAAAAGAAATCGAAACGGACGCGTTAATTTGCAAGGAGATATATGCACACGTGTGCTACACGACTAAACACAATACGATTTCGAGCCAACGTCATAGTTCCCGTGCCAATATCTCCGTTTTAACATTTAACGTTTTTAAATTGCACCGAACAAGTAAAAATCATATAGTTTGTACACAGCGTACTCATAATAATAATAATAATAATAATAATAATAATAATAATAATAATAATAATAATAATAATAATAATAATAATAATATGCTCCTATCAATAGAAATCTAACAAACGCCCGTGTTCCTGTCGGCCAGCAGTTTTTTTTACAATCCGTTTTTTTTCCTACCGGCACAAATGCCATTCTGTTTCCCTCGTCGCGCGTACAAACGAACCAATTCATAGTGCTCGCACCAATAATAATAATAATAATAATAATAATAATATTATATTACATATTTTACGCATGCTGTTATTTTTTTTCATCATTTGAAGTCTTTTGATATTGTAATTTTCAATAAAAGATGTTCACTATTTTCTCCTTGAACTTTTCCCCCGACATTATTCCACAAATGTATAAAAAATTGCAGTGGCGTAACTAGAATTTCAAGATCGGCGTGAGGAATGAATAAATATTTTACTATTGAAAACATTATCTTGAGATGCATTAAAAGTTTGGCTATTAAAAAGTGGTGTAGTTTACTAATATTTACTCGCTTTCTTAATAAAAATGTACAAAAACATATCTTAATATAATATATAGACATTAAAATAGTGTGCATTAATGTACCTAATCATAATAAATAATACTTAATAACTACCAACATCAACATACATAAATAAAAAGATCACCATTCGTTCATTATAGACTGATACGAGGTACTGATGATAAAAGTATTTTTCTCTTTAATCCTTAGAGACACTACAGCTAATAATATTTAAAACAATAAGAATACGCAATAACAAAAAAAATTTTATTTCTTTAGTAACAATTTGTTTTAATATATTTATATCGATCTATTAGATTTTAAACAAATTCGATTATTAACTTAATTTATTCTTATGTTTTAAGACTGTCAATTTTTTCTAAACTTATAATATTGAGTATTTTTTGCCACTGACTCTAAAATAAGAGATTATTGCGTTTCATTATTCGTGAATTTGGCTTTACAATTAAATTTTTTTTTTCAAATAATCTGAACATCATCACTTTAAAATGTAGATCGCCGAAGAGGAGATTGGGAGGGAAATTGCTACAAGTTATGTATGGGTCTAGAATAAACTTCAATAATAATATTGTATTTAAGAGAAAATAACGAAATATGCTTTTATATAATAAGTCAAGGATATTAGCAATCTTGTAACGTTATGTGAAATATAATTTTATTCAAACATTCATTCATTAACGAGAAATAAAAGAGAAAAACAATTCAGTTCCATAATGTATATAAAATTAGTAATAAGAAATGCGTGAGGTAATTTATTTATTAAATTACTCATTTTCATACTATCTATTCGTATTTTAAACTTATACTAATTTAATTTACACGGTGTATGGCATGATGTGATTATTAAATATACAGCTTGTAAGTTATATAATATATACAATATACATATAACTTTTTCATTGAAAATGTATCCAATTAAAATTTGTTGTCCATAAAAACTAGTTAGTTGCATTACTTTAACTAATCGACGGGGAAAAAGTATTTAAAATTCTGAGCGAAGCGAGGGAGCTAGTGCTTTTATAATACCTAATGTAAGTTTTATTATTCTGTGAACCACTTTTGACCATTTTAGATTTGATCCAATCGGTATATGTAACCTAATTTTTCACCCGGTTCCACCTAAATCGAAAATTGTTATTTATTTGGAGTACCAAAAATAATGATTCTTAAACATTGAAATTTTTGATTTTGAGGTGATTTTGAAGTGCTAAAAAGCGTAATTTTGGGTTTTACTACTAATTACATTCAAACACTGTCTCAGTCAGAATACTAATTATATTCAAAAAATCGGTACTTACAATTTTTTTTTTAGTCATTTAAAATTTTACAATATTCATTATTTCTGTAGAAAATTTACCTATTACTTGTATTCCATGAAAGAAAATTAATCAAAAATACTTTTAATTTTGATAGACAGAGTATGTATTTCACTATTATCTTGATTGAATATAATATTCAAATATTTTTATAGACATTTTAATTTTTTTCCATAAAACTGGTAATTTAAAGTTAATCTAAGACTTTAAAATATTATTATTATGACAATATTAATTAAGTCAAAAACGTAAGAAATAAATATTTCAGATTCTGATCTAGAGAGATCTAGTAATTTTATATTGGAATTTAATATTATTTTAATGTCTACGTGCATTTCGCGCATATCCCATAGTAATTTTAAACCTATAAAAATGCTGATTTTTTAAGCCATATTTTGTTTAAAAAAGAAAGCCTATTATACCCAAAGTTTCGGATTATTATAGAAGCGCAAATAATACATGGGGCATTATTAGATTAATGTATAAAATTAATTTAAAAATTAGTATTATTTTGTAACATGCAGAAAATGACAATGAGTACAAACCATTAAAGTAAATCACGACATGAATTTATACTTAATGTATAATAATTATAATAATTATTATTGACAGTAAATCTGGTATCAAACAGATGGTTTTTTTTTTTATCAGCGTCTGCGTGTTGCTTTCACAGGTAGGTGGTAGTCGTTTTTTTTTCGCGCTCATTGAATAATTTGATGCAAAAAATCAATTTATCATGTTGGAAATACGATCGAGTAAAGGTATATTTTGTTCAAATGTATTAATTTCATTAAAAAAAAATATATAAAAAATTTACAATGTAGATGCTGTTGCAATTGTATATGCATTACATAAACAAATAAAAATCCAATAGGCGTTTATGGGTAAGTACATCGTTTAAATCTAAAAATAATGTCTGATGGACATTTTAAAATTATTTTTATGACTCGAGTACATTCGGATTATGTTCATATAAAATCGTTGGATAACATCCTTGGATAGTTAAGTTAGAATTGGCAAGTACGAATTATTAAATACATATATAATGTATTATGTTATTAATAATATTTGAATACGGAAATGGATGGACAAATAGGTTCCTACGCTGACGAAACATGTCTTTTATTTAATGATACGTCTTGGAATTTAGTTCATAAAAAAGCGTTGAGATTTACAGAATTGAATTCTAAAAAAATTATGATAAACTTTGATAAAACAGTTTTTATGGCATTCTCAACTAATAAGTATCAAATTCCTTTTGATGAAATATCAGTGAAGAATATTAACAGTAATAGTATAAATACCACAAACTTTACAATTAAAAGAATTACAAAAATGTAAAATATCTAGGAGTGATATTTGATCAAAATATGAGTTGGTCACTCATGTCCAAACCAGAGCAATGCAATTAAGAACATTAATATTAAAACTATGTAATTAGTACCTATAAAAAATTATGTATCTTTAGAGACTATGCGCATAATTTATTTATGATTTTTTTACTGTTTACCAATCAATACTACAATATGGTATAGTTGTATGGGGTAGTGCAGTTGAAAATAATCTTAATTTATTAAAAAAATAACAAAATAAAGTAATTCGTATCTGCCTCAATAAAACAGGATTAGCTGGATCGTCAAAGCTAAATTATAAAAAACTAGTTGTGCTTCCTGTAAATTTATTGTACAAAAAATTTTCTATTATACTTTGGTAGGAAAAATTCAATATCAATGATAATATTTTTACAAAAAGTAAAACAAGAACATAGGTATAATGTTAAAGTAAATTATACAAAGAAAAGTTTTGCTCAAAAGTTTATCGACTATTTAGGTACAAAAATGTTTAATGAAATGCCAACTAATGTAAAAGAATGTGTCTTTTTAAAGGTAATATTAATTTTAAAAATGTTCTTAATGAATGGCTGCTATTTAATGCCTTTATAACTTGTATAATTTGTTTCGTACTATTATATTAAATTTTGTTTTGTTTCGGTTAATGTGTATTTTATTTTATTTTAAATTTAAATATTTAATCTGTAGAAATTATTTATTTTCTGTAACTGTCTACTTCCTCCACAAGCTATAGCTTTCAGGAATTAGATAAATTAATATTGATTCATTACTATATTTTTTGTAATTTATAATCTTTATTAATTTATTAAAATCAATAAAAAAAAAATGTATATATATATATAAAATATACAGTTTGTATAGTTTCTTTTGTTTAATTTGGTATCATAGTTACTTAATATTATACTAGTGTTTTAAAAATAACTTTAAATTTAATAGGTACCTAAGCAATAATCTTTCATCAAATTTTCATTTTCATCTTTAAATATATACATATTTTTGAGTAATATGAATACCTATATCTATATCTATATGTGTACTTATATATAATTTATTGGAGAATTTTATCGTTCTTTCTGATTTATTTATAGGAAAAAAAAAAATAATAATAATTGTAAAAATATTGCATTCCTCACTAATTTTAAATAAATTTGGGTATAAGTCGTTTATAATAATTAATAAATATGTATAAATAGATATATATTTCGTTAAATATAAATAAAATTAATGATGGCCTTTGAGACTTCACATTTTAAATTTTATATTTTTGTTAAAATGTATGCACGATGTTAACCGCCGAGTATACCAATACTTTTAAAAATGTGCAATAGGTATACCTACTTGTATAATATATTGATGATTTAATATTTTATTAGTAAAAGGTTTTGAATATCGTTTAATAAAATTAATTTTCCTAGAGATTGATTGTATATTCATAATCCTGACAAATTTTAATAAATTAAATATTCCAGAACCTATATTTCTAGTTAATTTTAGCAAGCGATTGATCGAAAATTAAACGGGCGTGGTTCTAGGCTTGTGACAGCCACAAATTAAAATCACAACCGTTTGTGTATAAAAATCGCTCGTCTAAAATCAGCTTTTAATAGTTATGTTACGCATAGCTCTATTAAATAAATATTATCATAATAATTATTAGATTAAATATTATAATCACATTTAGTGTTAGGTTTGTTCTTAAGTATATCGAATGTCTGAATATATGACTGGTACTAATATGATATAATCGTGACTAGTTGAAAATTATTTATGTTTGGTTTTAAACACATTCACCAAAAGTAGATATCTTGTCTGATAAGCGAAGTGTATTTATCCCGACGAGCGAGGTGTTTCCATCCACTGCATAGCTGTGATTTTTTATTTTTATTACGAAATAGTATAAAAAATTATATTTTGTTTTATTAATTTATCTGTAGAAATATAAATCGAAAATTCGTCTCACGCGTAATAATATCTTAGTTGATTTTTTGAATTTTATATTACTACCTACGAGTATTTTTTGTTAAGTGCATTTTTTAATATATTATCTATAAAAATATTTAACGAATATTAATACAGGAATAGTGTTTTTTTTTTGTTATATAAATACTGTAGTTCTACTGTTCTAATAATATCTATTTGATAGTTTATAGTCATAAAAAATGAAAACGAATATTAATGAATATATATTCCACGCGGACTTACTGATTATAATTTATTTTGGATAAATAAAGATTTTATAACTATTTAGTATTTTATTTTTTATAATTCGTAAGATTATGGAATAAATTATTTGTATTATAAGATATTTTTCAATTAAAAGTGTTTTCAATCATGAAAATGGTGATTTTCAAGAATTTATTTTTGTTTATTAAAAACTTAAATAAATACGTAATAGATTTCGATATATTTGGCGAAATTGAGAAATTGACTCTACAATCTTCTTTTTCATCTTTACCTACTGTCTTTAATATTTTTTTCGATTACCTTAGTCATCAATTTTCCCCTTAACTTGATTACTTACATCAGCCCTCTTATTATCACTCTCTTTTACATCTCACCATCTTTTTTTGGTCTTCCTCTTCCCCTCTTTTTTTCAACATACATTCCCTTTACTAATTTTACTGACTCTGTGTCTTTCCCTCCTTAAAACACACCTGAACCATCTAAATCTATTCTCTCTCATTTTGTCTACTGTCGAAGCTACTTCTATACTACCTCCCATATATAGGTAGGTACTAAGTTTTCATTTTATTTTCTCTAGTCACTCTTTTCTATCTTCCTATACCTAATATCCAACATATGATACATACATCATCACATTCCTCATTACATTCTTATAAAATTTACATTTTAATCTTATTGGGATCCTTTTTTGTTTCACAAAATATCTGACGCATCTCTTCACTTCATCCATCCACACTTAGTCCCATATTTTATAACTTCCTCGAAACCATCATCCTTCTATGGCACTTGATCTTCTCCACCTAACTCACTTCACGGTCACTAATCTTTATGACTGACCTTTCTCTATTTGCTCCAAAACTATATTCTATATGTTCTTTTTTACCCTTAATAACCATTAAGCCTTTACACTTAAGAGCTGCTCTCAATTCTTTAAGTTTACGGTTCACTTCCTCAGGATTTTTTCTACAAGTATTATATCATCTGCAAGGAGCATGATACCTCACTCTATATATCCTTTGTTATTTCTTCCATTATCAAAGAAAATAAGTATATCTGGTTCACTCTAACTTTGACGCTATAATTTTTAGTTATTCCAAACAGGCTTCTTTTTTTTGTACTTGTCCCTTCATACACGTCCTTAATTAAATTCACATACACCTTTGGCAATCCTTTCTTTATTAATGTTAATTTCAAGATTTCTTTAGGAACATTGTTATCTAGATCAATAAATATCACACACAACTTCACAACTTTCTATACGTCATATATAAAATATTGGCTTCATTGCTCTATATTGTCAACTGCTTAGTTATAAACCTAAACTGATTTGTTGTAACAAATGTTCCATTTCTTATCTTCTTTGCTATTGTATTTTCCCAATTATTTATATTGTCAATCATAAGTTGTATCCATTAATTTTTACATTTCTGAACATCTCTATTACCCTTACATATTGATACCACATATCAATATCTCATCTTCTATGTTTCTGGGATATTTTTTTCAACTAGTACTATCCAAACTTCTACTGGTATTCTATCTGGACCTACCGCTTATTTTCTTATTAAATCCACCATACTTAAATTCCAGTCAACTCTCTCGGGAAATTTTTATTTAATAATTACTCAAAATATTCATTCCATTTCTTTGTCACTTTATTGCCATTAATCACTACTCTCCTATCATAAAAAAAAAAAAAAATGAAAAATATATAATTCAATATTATATAAAAAAAAAAAAAAAAAATGGAATTTTTAAATAGTTATGTATCTGTGTGTATTATAATGAATAGTCTTCGTGGGACACATTTTATGTCTAAAATATCTATATAATTTAAACATTTTAAAATTAGAACTACCAATTATTATTACTACAAAGTATGATTTTAATAGTGGAATATGGTTTTTATTGATTAAAACATTTTTATATTTTATATTAATGTTTATTTATGTATCTTAATGTAGGTAATAGGTACTTATCAAATTTAATTCGAGAATAATATAAAATATTACGAATTCATGTTCTATCTTTTTATGTAACTATTAAAATGCGGAATGTTAGTAGTAATGGCTTACAAAGAAAAACAAAAGGGAAAATCGTGTTTGAAGGAAAAAACAGAAATGGTTATTATGTTTCGAGCGGAACATAAGCCGAAAGAAGATAGTGAAACTATAGACCCGGGGGAGGTGGAAAATGTAAAAACGATGGTTTTATTGTTCTATATAAAAACGAAAAATCTGTAGTCAAAGAGCCATTTGATGAAAATAAAAAATAAGAACCCAATAACAAAAATGTATGGATAAATTACACAAATTAAAAACAATAAACCTAAAATCTAATTAATAAAATTGTTAAAGATAATAAAAAACAATGAATAAAATGCCCAAAGTAAATTAAATCCATTGAAAAAATATTTTCAAATTATTCTAATGTTTTTAATATAATTTAGTTTATGTACCTATCTAAAAGTACATAGGTATGTAGATTGTAGGTACTTAGATAAAATAAGTATATACTTTTGAGAATAACGTATCTAGAAATGAAAAAAACATTGTTTAATTTGGTTCATAAAACTTATAGAATAAATATTGAACTTTTAAAATCGAAAATAAAATAATTCTATTATACTCGTAGTATTTTGTCATTTATTCAGATTTTTAGAACGGTTTTAAGAATTACTCGTAATTTTTAATTTTTTTTTTTGTAAGAAAACGGACCACAAAATATAATTATCAGCTTAAAATGTGAGTCTTAAAAATACTGTATATTTTGTGGTACAAAATGGTCAATTTTAAATATTTTGGATTTAGAACTCTTTATAATTCTTTTGATTCTAAGCCAGAGACATATCGTCATATACGTCGTTAATCGGAATAAATAATTATTCATATAATTCTGTTGTTATTTAGCATATTGATACTATATCTTAAAATACACCTGGAGTTTAAAAAATAATTCTCATTGGGCTGAATCCTCATGCAAGAATCAAATTTGATATTTAGCCCGGTCAATCTTCGGAAATCTACAAAAACGTCTACTGTGAAATTAATGGAGGTACATATTGGATGTTTTAAAAGAGTACTTAATAATCCATAATAATCAATTGAAAATATGAATACACGAGTATTGATTAACAATAATGGAATTTATGGAAATTGAACTTTACTAAAATAACTTTACTCTATATTTTGTGATTTGGTAATTATAATGAAATATTCATTGAACGTGATTTCAGATTAATGTAGACATTTCGAGGGTCGTGATATAATATTTATGCTGGTCCGAAATTCGTTTAAAGAAATCCTTCGCGCTGATCGGAATTTTTTCATACATAATTTTGCTATTCAAAGTGAACGTTGTGTTATTGATATTATTACATCTCTTTCGGGTGCTCGATCTTTACTTTATATTAAAATTTCATATAAGTACGTACCTATATTTTATATTATGCTAATATGTTTATATTAGTGTTTTTAGGTCTTTGCACAACGTTAGCTAAACATATAGGAACAATAGTAAATGGGAAATAATACAATAGTTCCTTTCTCGTTTTCATTTTATATATCTAAGCACGTACACAGCAGAGGGCATATTGCAAATGGATCGGAAGTTATGATCGCGTTGTTATTCGCAAATTGCGGTAAACTTTAAAGGACCGGCCGCCTCTGCACGTTTCCCCGGGATCGTATATTTTTTCTAGCCTTTAACAGTGTTTTACTACGTATACAGTAGGCATATAATATACACTATAATAGTATATATTATATTGTTAAACCACCGAAATAACCGAAAAATTTCTACCCTTATTTGAATGTTGTCATTTCCATTTTGTAAAAACGAAACCGCCAATTTCTTCACGCTCGCTATATTATCAAACAAAAAGATATTTGATCTAATATATAATTTTTAACAAATATTCGGCAAGAGCTTAATATAGCTGTAGGCACGTATTATACTCAATAGCAGTGTGCCGGATCTAGAGAATTTGTCGCCCGGGGCAAAAAATAATTGTAGCGCCCCTTTTTAAATTTTGATAAGCAAAACAAAAAAAAAAAAAAAAGGTCATTCTTCAATTCCTATTAAAAATCAAGTGTGATCAATAGGATCAAAAACAAGAAAACAAGACGAAAAGTGTTTAAATATTTTTACATTTTGCGTCCCATCATAATGGCGCCCGGGGCAAGTGCCCCGGTTCGCCCCCCCCCCTAGATCCGGCACTGCTCAATAGGTACACATTATACATATTATATACCCATAGTTGAATTTTATTTGATTATTTACCAAATTTATTTCTAGAAGGGTAAAACGCAAAAATAAATTCTCGTTTTATTGTTAAATTTATATCGTTATTTTCAATATGTTCGCGAGTATTTTATAAACAAATAAATAGAACAAACAAATATTTATTAATTTTATAATTTGAATGTTCAATGTCTCGAGGGCATACAATACAGACTATATTATGTAAGAATTCTTATAGACCAAGATATAGGTAATAATTATATATAAGATAATAATAATAGATAAGTTCACAATTTATGAATAATCGACGAAAATGTGTCAAAAAAGAAATCTACCTTTTTTAATACTGTTAATCGTACGACATGCCCGATCAAGATGGATTGCGTGACTATAATTAGTTGCATAAAACTGTTTCATAAAAATTACCGGGTATTTTGAATTAAACGAGAGGACAGCCAAAGGTATCGTTGAGAGTATACCGAGAGCATTAATATGACCGTTATATGATTTAAAAATAAAATATAAAACATCAAGATCGTCACGTATATATCGTCAAATGGCATAATTGTGACCCTAACAGATTTGTTGTTTATTCACTGTATATTTAATTATATTTATTCATTATAAATTGTAATCGATATACGTTTTTTTTTCAAATCGTTAATTACACAAAATTACCAATCGACTTAACGTGAATGTGTGATAAAATTCCCAAAAACACATGTTATTCCAGTGCATATTTTAAGGAATTTTTACTAATCGACAAAAACGATAAAGAATGGTTTTTTCAGGTACAAACAGTGGCGTCATAATACCGATACAGATGATATGGCCAGATTAAGGCCCTAACATTTAGGTGGTCTTTTTTTTTTTAAACAACAAATTTTTATCATAAATTAAAATTTGAATGTTATAACGTAATAATATTCATTTTTATAGGTACACTGATAAAACGTACATCATAAAACGCTATTGTTTCTCCCTCCGATTTATGGAAATCCTAATAGGTTTTATGACTTATTCAGTAAATCATATAATACACTAAAATATTACTTAAGAGGACGCTACACGTGATATTTTAGGAAAATATATAGAATATTTTTAAGAAATTATAAGAAAATAAAAATCTATTAATTTAAAAATATTTCAGAACATTTTTAAAGTAATTTAAAAATAAGTCTGTGTCGATTATGTTACTACTTTTTTATTATTGTGTAATCACGATATTTATTTTTAATCACGATAAAACCGTTTTACAAGAAAAATGTTTTCTTTGGCTGTAGTTGTAATTAATAAGAAACCAAGTTTTTACACAATATTTTAAATAAAATTATCTGTATTTTACAGTCGTCCTTTTGTCGATTTTAATATATAGGTATAAATGATGTTATGCCATCTGTAAAAATCCAAAAAACGGTTTTTACAAAATCAATATATATATATATATATATATTATTATACAATACAATACATTTTATATTTTTTAAAAATAACGATGGTAAAATACAGATAATATAATGTTGTCTTCATAATTGTTACAAAATCGGGTTTCTTAATTATGACTATAGCCCCAGAGAATATTTTTCTCGTAAAAAAAAAGTTTGTCAAGGTAAAATAATATATAATATGTTGCGTCCACTTAAAGTTTATCTCTAGTTTCGAGATAAAAATATTACAGGTAATCTAATGTGTATAGCATATTTTTTTACAGAACTTTAAAATAAAAGTAAACTTAAGGTTTAAACGAAAGTTTACTTATAAAAATATATAAAAGTACCTTGGCATACAAACTACTAATTGTTAACTACCAATCAAAAAGTAATATTTAGCTTTACAATACACAATAAATAATTTTAAATATAGTTAGGTATTTAAAACTATTTACTTATGTTGACTTAACAATTTAAAATGTAAATTGTGTTTTTTTATATTGTTTTGAAAAAAAAGATATTTTATTTTATGTTTTATAATTAAAAAATACATTTTCTTATATTATATATAATATCTATATGTCTCATAAATTGTATATTGTATGAATGACATGGGTCTTTGATGAAAGTTAATAGTTTGGCCCTAGTTGTATCATATTGCATAAAATATAGGACATAAATAATATATATCTATATAATAAAATAAATTATAATATATATATATATATATATAGAGTTTCAGTTTAAGAATATTTAATGAATATTTTTTTTTTAAATGACCATTGATAGCCAGTTTCAAAAAAAAATGTCATTTACCATAATAACATTTATAAGTACTTAATTTGTTATTTGGTTAATACCCCTGCATTTATAAAATACTTCATACTGCATATATCGTATAAAAGGTAGTTTAAGGAAACTATTGTAAAAATCTAAAAATTACCACTTAAAATTAACAACTAGAACTAATTTTCTGTTAAAGTTCTTATCACCAAGACTTCTACTTGACTCCTTTTACCCGAAAAAGGTTATATGTGTATACACACACACACATATACATACATATATATATATATATATAACGATTAGTAGTAGGGGGTGGAAGGGTGGAAATATTTTGTTTGCTGGATAGATACTTGTGGTGGATATATTTGTATATTGCATATAGTGATAAATCATTTATTTCGATAAAACGATTCTAAGTGAAGTCTATTAGCATTTATACGGTTAGTAAAAAATATGACGTCAATATTAATATTGCTGTAATAAATAATCGATGGACATTTTAAGTTTCTGGCATTTTGATTTTCCAATTTATAATAATCTTTCAGAGAAATCCAAATCTTGAAAACTAAAAAATCAATTAATCATTTGGCTCAGCATTATATGTGTAATTTATATATTATAATTTGGTGTTGTATAAAACCAACATTTTCATTATATTTCCTTCTCTATGATATTAGGTAATATTTTTAAAAAGAAAAAAACATTCTACTTTGAAATAAATAAAAGCGGCTTACATAATATACCTTGCAAACATTTTTCAATCTTTAACGTCCAATATAACATTGAAAACTAAATATTGCTATTTTAAACATTCAGTGCAAAATTTCAATACCTTAATAGTTAAATATTTTGTAATAAAGGAATACTAAACGTTCAATCAATGTGAAATATTTAATGTTTGAGAGTTAAATTTTAATACAATACATTTTTATTAAATATGGCATTTTAATTTTCCAATTTATAACAATTTTCTATCTATTTTTAGTAGTTATAAATATTATATATCACCTGTATAATAGATAACCATGACTAGTTTATTTGTTATTATATAGTTTATAACAACTTTACATGTTATTTACCTTATAAAAGGTAGTTTTTTGTTACGTTTTTGAAAACTATTTAGAAAATCAAAGAATGACTTCTATAAAGTAACAACTAGAACAAATTTTGTATCAAATACTTCTATACCAGAAAAATCTTACTTTACTCATTCTGCCCGAAAAAGTGTGGGTATGCACTACACATACACAAAAAATCAATTAAAAAATCAAAGCATTACACTATGGCGCAATAGTAAAAATTGAACTTTTTGAGTTTCACGTCAACCGGTTTATCTATGACGCGTTGAATGTTATGAGTTAATAGTATATAAACTGTATATTAAAAGTTGTTATAAATTACTGGAGAATCACATGACGATACGATACAATTTAATTGATTTTTACGGAAAAGCATGTAAATATTATTCAAATAATACGGTTTACCGAGTGACTTAAGAGTAAAAGCACTTATTATCAAAATTATAAAGAAGAAGTGTAGAAGATGGTATGTAAGAATCCAGATTTCTGATATTTTAATTTTAATAGCAAATAACTGAATACGGATATTTTTTATATTTTTGCAATAAATTATCAAAAATGGTTGTAAACTATTTGAAATTATCAAAATTTGGACTTCTCACATTTCCCTATACACTTCTCATCTGAAATTTCGAAAATATGTTTTTTTACTATAAAACCACTTAGTAAATCGTATTATTAGAATAGTTTTTACACGTTTTGTAGGTTTTTTGTCATACTATTGCACCCTCTTAATGACTATAATTAGTATAAAGTACATATTTTCTAAACCAAAATTAAATTTTTGTCATTAAAATGAGCACTGCACCTAATTATAATACTTATATTAGATTACATTTAGAAACTGTCTTAAGTTATGCTTTAACATGTTTAAATCATAATAATCTATTGAGTGAATCTATATTAATATTCTACATTAAATATAATTTAATACATATTTTCCAACGTGCAAAGAAGCCGTGTTCTCAGAAAAAAAATTATGTTTAAGAGACATTAAAATGGTATATAAAAATTGTAAATTAAAATAATTATAATTATATATAAATCATGTAAATTTGTTTTAAAAATAGTATCAATGTTCGAATATACCGATTTGTACAATATACACGGGCAGAATATTTTATTATTAAAATTGATATTACAAATACATAACACATGAGTATAAATGTATAATATATATTGAATTTTATCATTATTGATTTGTATAAAATTACGTAACTGTTATAAAAATTGAAAATTCTGATGAAACATTGTAATTTGAAACTGTATTTTTTTTTTCCCGTGGGGGTTTAAATCCAATCTTCTATAATAAAACCAACACTCGTATTAGATATTTTCAATTGGGTTTATTTCCTTCGGAATTTTTATCATACGATTTTTTTACTGTACATTTTTATCATTATTGAATATTTTGATCTGAGGATTTTATTACATTGGACAATCCGTCAGTAATAGGAGAGCATAATTTGCAAACAGAGTTTTACACAGATTTTAGAGGAAAGACGAACAGTAGCAGATTTTACTAATACTAGTTGGTTGAGTTATCGCCCGAAGTTGTCGCTTTAAACTTTGTTTTCCAAAGTCTTCTTCGAATATCCTTTTACATCGGATGTTCTTTTCCTTGAAAGTTGTTGGTATTAAAACTGTGTGTACTTAAAAATAAAATCTATAGCATATTTGACAGGATTTATAGATTTGGGGTGTTTTTTTTGTTTCGGCGAACGTGTTCGATTACCATTTTATGCCACAAATATGGAAATATTTCGAAAATATATTTGAACTTTAGGTTAGACGTAAGTAGTTATTAATCACTACAACACATTAAGAACAAAACGTAATAAAGACAAAATCAAACTTTAAAATGAAAATTCTATGAACAATAATATATTTCAGTTACATCATGTTGACGTTATTGTCACCTAGTCACCGTCATGCGAATAAATGGTTTAAACTCTGACTTTTTCGTATTATTAATTTTATTTTAGAATTGAAATTGTTATTACAACATATTACCGTCTCAAATTCAAGCCAAAACGATTGTATATAGTTTGAATGTACTATTATTCTTATTACAATAGTTTGGAGTTTAATAATTTGGGTTTACTTTACACACCATTAGGCCAATAGTACTTTTTTTTTCTTACTACGCCTGTAAACTTCACCACTCTGTTTCTTTTTATGTAACTATTTACTATATATAAATATACTATTCCATAATATAGTAGGTTTCCAGTATAATGTATTAAATGGACTATTGCGTTGTATCGAAAATCCAGTCAAAAGTAAAAAAAAAAATGTATAATGTTTGTAAAATGAAAAGCTCTTAAAATTCATGTAAATATGATAAAAGTTAGTTGTTAAGTTAAAGCCTTCAAAACATAAGTAGGTAGTATTGAAAAAAAATAAACAGTAAATACTTTGTGTTATTACACTTAAATAATAATATATGTTTTGAATCAATGTAATTCAGTGAGGTTCAACTGATTGAAATTAATTTAAAAAGTATTTGAACAACATTTTTAAGTATTATTTTAAAAAAAATGTTTGTCAAAATATATTTATTGACGCAGTTTTAGGTCTTGTACATATTATGTGTATTAGGTTTTTATACATTGATTTATAGTTACTACAGAGATTGTTGATTTGACAATTGACCATCCATATAAATTATTAGTTAGTTAATCGTAAACCTATTATATTATAGTTACTAAGGAGATAAAATCCGGGAAATCTAACACATTTGATGAGTGCGATTTTCCTAATGTCCGTAAGTCCATCTGTAGACACTTATAAGTTATAATTCGTTACCATGGTTGTCAATACCAATATTTAAAATTTTCGTTCGTTTTATTGGTGTTAGATTTTTATACATAATACTATAGTAGTTCGAACAAATTTTTTCAAATTTTTTTTATGGAATTATAGTTAATAAATGAATTACCTGAAAAATATGGAGAATGGTAAACTCCTATAAAAGTAGGAAATCTCTTATACGGACATAGTGTTGTCTCTTACACTAGATGGTGTTTTCTTCTACACTAGATAGTGTTATCTCCTGCACGAGATAGTATTAACTCCTACATGATTAGTGTTGTCACCTACACGAGATAATGTTAATTCCTACACAAATAGGTGTTAACTCTTACACTATATAAATAAATATAATACAAATAAATGTATGATTGTTATAAAATAAAAAATAATTTTTACTATACAATAAATTTTGTTGTTATACACTCAAATACGAACAAATCATTCATGTTATAGTTCATTATAACACGTTTATTTTTATATCACACCTTTTTAATAAATTTATTTCGTGAAATTTCTGTTTGATTGTATTTTATTTTTTGCTCATGTATGTACTTATATCTTAAAAATGTTTTTGTTCACCTAAGCCTTGGTGTATCACTGCTTCTAATTTTTACGTATGTTTCGGTCTATATATCTTGTAAAACTTTCACGAATAAATGCTAAAATTTTCAATACGATGCCTTTAATTATTATCATTACTACATTTTATTGTTTTAAAATTATGGTTTTCTAAATGGTACCCTCCAATAGTATGACAACATGTTCAATAGCCTACACAAAGTATGTAACAAGTGTGTTGTAAGAAGCTATAAGTTTGGAATAGATACCTAACCCCAAACTAAAAAAAGGTTTGTGTAGGAGTTCACACCATATTTTTTTGGCAGGTAAAAAGGGTCTGTGTAGGAGATTACACTATGTTTTAAGTTCCGGTAAAAAAGTCATTCGTGTAGAAGTTTACATGCAGCCAAAAATACGCATAGAATCCGGGAATTTAGCACGTTCGCAGAGTAGGCTTTTCTAACATTTTTATGTCGAATTATATAGTATTTAGTATAGGTAGATGAAAAATATTGTAGTTATAGTTAATAGTTTTACTATTCTATATTTTTTTACAATAAATAATTGAGTAGGATGTGGTAAAATTATATGCAACGGAAGACGAAAAAAATCGAATTGTGGGTAATCAATCAAATGCTAAGATTTTCACTGTCTAAGTTACCAGAATAGTATATTTGATGCAAATTGTGTAATCTACAACGGTATAATAAACATGGTACGAGCGGTACAAGATTATGTAAATACCAATAAATTATAATTATCTGTCCTAAAATGTAAATTATACTCGATGGTATAAAATATGAATCAGTTTGATATAGTTATTATCATTGTCTTTGTCAAAGAAACAAATTTGTTCGTGCACATATCCAATCTTATGCAAGAGTATACGATCATACGAATTTGAGTACGTTTCACATGTACAGTGTACACGTATCTGATACTGAATCTTATATGACATTCGATAGCATATTTAGATTTAGCTACCCCTCGAAAATATAATACACAATATACGAAATGTAATAATTCATTATATAAAATAAAAGTAAAGTTTAAAAAGCAATAATTTAAACACTAAAAAGTTAACCGGGTACAGGTGGTGGAAGTTGATCCATTGTAATTTGAAAATAAATATATAACTCGTGTACCTATATATTGCACCCGTAAAAGGATTCTGAGCAAAATTGATAAACTTAATTTCTGTAAATAGTATAAAAGCGGTCCACCAAAATAGTTTATATCACGTCAGTATAGAGTACTATACAATAATACATAAATACGTACAATAAATAGGGTACCCATTTGATATTAAGTCTTTACTTTATAAGATGATTGTAAATTACAACAGAAAAATCAATTTCGTTTAACATGTCCCATAGTGTTTTTACAATTTCTCATTGTTTTGAATAATTTTTCTGAAGTTTTCATTTAATCATATGAAAACTGTTGGTGAAATTGAAAATTATGAATTTAAAGAACCAGTTAGATAGAATTTTCATCTATTCAACTACTTTATACATTTTTTAAAAAAAAATATGTGTATTCAGTACATGTATTTATTTTTAAATACGTAAATTAACATAAAACTTAAAAATACGCAAATTTTGATTTATGATAACCCAAATAATAAAAATCTAAAAAAATTACTTACAGACATTGTGTAAATTAAAAAATTTTTTTTTTAAAGTTGACTGCCATTTCTATCTAAATATTACTAAAAATACTAAAATAATATCTATCATTGTTCATTTAAAATATATAATATGTAGATTATGTAAAATTAATCGTAAATATTTCGTATTTTTATTATTGTTCATATACAGACGTTTACTATACAGGGCTTAACTATTAATTAGTCTTCGGTAAACATGTCACAGGGCCTGAAAGGAAGTGCAATGAAACTTGATGATGAAAACCGTAGAACCAATTAGAATGATTAGTGTTTTTTTTTTTTTTATAGAAATTTATTTTTAGTATCATCTTGATTTGCTTGAACTGATTTATCGTGTTCGTAGAATGTGTGTGGTTATTGATAAGGTGTGAGATATGACACGATCAAGCGAACAGTCATAAAAATGACTCTTTCGGTTTATTAGTCTCAGGTATCAACTGTATAATTAATGTAATATACAGATAAAGCACATAACGCTGATTGATCGTTTGACAGTACACATAGTCGATTGATCGGACGCGTATATTTCCTTTCCTTTTGACCTTTCGCGATCTATCCGATCGGTCTCATCCAAAGATTAATCTTCGGTAAAAATTGCGCCCACGAACGATGTATAATTTACTACGTTATATAACACGTCTTGTAAAAACTCAATAAACAGTGAAACCTGTTTAAAATAGACCCGAAAAGCACTGCAAGGCCTGAAATAATGTATACTCTGACACCAAACGTGTATCTTTAAAATATTAATTATAGATTTGTGTATACCTATACAGCCGAGCTGGGCGTGGTTTCGTATCTAAATCCAGATTTAATTTTAAATATAAGTTTCAAGGGGACTTGGACTTTTGATTAAAATATTAATAAATATAGCGTCCAATACTTTAAGTCACATTGAATGTAGTAAGTTCAATGTACACATTATATTGCCTAAAATAGTGAACTATTGGATTTAATTATTAATGAAAATACAAGGAACATAATATTTTAAACAGAATTGTGTATAATTATAATATACTGTAATTGTAATGTTATAATAATGTATAGTACCTAATAGCATATTTTAATAATACACTTACACGTGAGTTATTTAATGTGCACGTTTTTTCATGACTCTTGCAAAAAAAAAAAAAAAAAAAAAATGGAAAAATACCCAGTTGCATATTAGTGATGTGTATATTGTTTAAGTATTATAATTTTACCGTATACAATACACATAGTAAATGTATTTATATATTATCTATTTATAGTAATAGATCGGTTGGCGTGTACCTATATCAGTTTGTTATCACTTTACATCTATAATTTTCTTATAATGCCTTTGGGCTTGTTCGATTTAGTTGAGGTTAGAACTACCGCGATCTTTCGTGCAGCACGAATAACCGTTTGAATGCCACACCAATCCCCGCCGCCAAGGACAAACAAACCGTCATCGGAATCTCATTGGATTTAACTTTTTAGATTTCAAAGTCATATAGCATGACTGCAACAAAATTTTACAGCTATATATATATAATTTTCCAAATAATTATATTATATAGGGGTATTTCATATGAAGATAATATATTGAAAATAACTTCCTAGTCAGAAAGAGTTTTTCAACGTCATCTAGTTTGCCTTTGGGCACTCGCCTAAGGATTGCCATCACCTATATTCTTTCATCCGCCTAGTGAATATAATCAAAAATGGTTAATTATCAATGGTCTTCTCCTTTTTTTAAAAAATATTGACAGAAGCGTCTGTATCTCATAAAAGCCTGTGCGAGGTGGGACGATACCTGTATTCGATGAATTCGATTGCTCCATCTTGTAACTTCCGGTAAGTGCTGCCTTGTCTATGCAGCCTTTGTAGTTTCTTTTCACCTTTGCTGCCAAAGCTCCATGATGGCCTTTGTTTCTATTTTCCTTATTACGGTTGTGTTAACCAAAGGGACTTCACCAGTCTTCGTCCTAGACGCCACTCTTAAGCTTATTCCTGCAAAAATATCAACCGATGGATTTCCTGCTAAGACCATTGCTGCTGTATCCGAGATGGTTCGATAACACCTAGTTATCCGGATTAAGGCAATATGATGTGGACGGTTGATAACTCTGCGGTTCCTGGCAGTTTTGAGGCTACGTTCAGCCCATACCGAAGATGCATAAAGTAGTCGGCTGCTCACCACTGACAACAGCATAGCCCTCTTCGCTTGAGATGGATTGTCTAGGTTAGGCATCAGGTGGCCTAGTGCTACAGCTGCCTTGTTCACTCTGGCAGCAATTTTCTGAATGTGAGGTCCAAAGGTAATCCTCAAGGCACCTCAATGATCGTTCACTGTTACAACGTGGCCGTTGAGGTTAACAGCCGGAGGGAAATAATCCCAATCGTTGGTGAGCATTATCGTCTCGGTCTTCTCCGGAGCCAGCGACAATCCGTGTTCTTTCATTTAGATGCTGATTATCTTCAATGCCGGGTTGGCAAACATTTCTAAGAGCTCTGTGTTATGTGCAACCACCATGAGGGCCACATAATCTGCAAACTCTATCAGTCTCATACCTTGCGGCAAGGGTTGTTACAGAAGATTGTCGTAAAACAAATTCCACTGCGTCAGCCCTAAGACAGAACCTTGGGGAACACCACTTGAGACTGACCTATGTTTTGGGTCTCGATCGGATCTATTACCCACTGTGAATCTCCTCTCACTCATAAATGATGTTACTAATTTTATCAGATAGTCTCTGTCCCAAGTTTTTCCGCTACTCGCGGCGTCATCGGTGGCCCTAACTGTCTGTGTGGTATCGGTGGTAGAGCGGTCCTTTGAAGACGAACTGCCTGTCACTTTGTCTTCTTGTGGTATCAATGTACTTATTAAGTATGACTAGTATCGTTCTTCCAGTGCCTTACTTGTTGTGCCTAGTAGGTATATCTCATGAGCATTCCTCTACGGACTATCAATCGGCTTGTCAGGACCTCGGTGAAGTAGTATCAGCCATGCTTCCAAAGGGAGAATGGAATAGATCTTTGTCTGCTATGATCTAGATCGGTATGTTGCTCCAGTCTACCGTAGGGTGCGTTAGGAAGGTGATCTGCGATCTTTTTCTCGTGACCACGTGCCGTCACCCCAGGAGTTTATAATGTCTCAATTTTTAAATTATTGTAAGCTCGAATAAGGACAAATCCTCTGAGCCATAATCCTATCGTGTTTTTATTCTATATGATCTATTTTATACATTATACACTTAAATGAATTTATCCCTTGAACGTCATCTATATCTTATCATTTATACATTTTTCCGTTCTATATGTTTTTGTTGTATTTTCGGAGTTTCTTTCAAAGCTTCTACTGAAACTAGTTATCAAAAACTTTTAAAATTATCCAAACCAAAATAGCGCAATTCAATTTCACGGTATGTTTGGAAGTTCGATTCACTACGATAATCGTTCATTTTTACGATTCTCATAGCTATATAGAGTATCAGTCTTTCTTATTGGTTTCTATTTTTATTTTATTTCCACCAACTTTTTATAACAAATTCTTAGCAACAAACAAATCGCAAATTATATTATAACCTATAAGATTGTTAAAGTTGGAAAACAATATTAAACTCATTAAGATAAGGAATATTAAGTCGTTTTAGAATAGTAGGATGTAAAATATTGATATGCTTCAATATTTGTAATATTTGGTAGTATTTAAATAGGTGTAAAGGATTGGGGTTATAACTGAAATATAAAATAATTATATAAATAAATAATAACGACTCGATTTTGTATTAAAATGAAAGCGACCATTATTAAAGTGAACCGTTTGTTATATTTTATTATGATATAATATTATTATGCCAGTATAATTTGTAAAAAAACAAGTTAGGAAAGCCCATTTTGCGAGAATGCTAAATTCCTGGCTTTTAAACGTATTTTAAACAAAAATATAAAAAAATATAAAACAACGAAGCATAGTTTTTATTAAAATATTATAGGACCGAACAATTAATGCCTAAAATGTATTATTAAATATTATCTATTAAGACAATACGTGATTTATATAAAACTAAATCCTGTTAGCTTTAAACCGTTAATAATTCAAAATGTCATACTATCGTTAATATAATAACTTATAATTTGTTATTCTTATAATAGACTAGATTTAGAACTACATATTAGTATGTGTAAGTATTATATTGATCGAAATATGGAATATAATCTTCTGTCGAATTTAGCCGAATAAGGATTATTGTTGGAATTTTCTTATTAATTGTATAGCTAGAGCCTTATTATTGGTAATTGCTGTTTTTCAGAATATTTAATTCTTCTAATTTATTTATTTTTGGAAAAAACTTTCGAAAACAAATATAGGTATACCTATATGGCTCTATATCCGGTAGGTATACATTTAGACGATTTTTTGGAAAATATTCTAATGGTATTTTATCGCTTGCAAAACATTTTGACGCGATCCTTATACTTATATACATGATATACATCGTACGCTAGTGCATTATCTTATATATAGGTTATTTAATATGGTTTTATTATTAATTTATTTTTATATTAATATACATTATACATAGGTTAGATTGTAATTAGAAATCAAATCATTAAATTAAAATACACCTGAAATTCAGGAAGCATATATAGAAACAATTTAAGGAATGAACATAAATATTTTATGTCAATAATCGACAAACTTTTTCTTAAAATATTTAATTTTTTTACGAGTTTCAAAACGTTTTCAATGAATTTTTTAGGTTTCGGGCACGGGGTTAAAAACGGTTTGATTTTTCCCGAGTTACGGGGTTGGGGTTGGAAAAAGGTTTAACTTTTTTTTCAGCTTAATTTTTCAAGTTTTAGGTACAAAATATTTTTACCTTTTAGTAGAGTCCAATAAATATCGTTCTAATGAAAATTCTAATTAAATTGACCCACCGATTGACCCATGATTATGAGAGACGCACTAACCCTATAAATTATTAAGACTAACAAAATATGATCAAACTTTTATTATCAATATATGATTTACTTTAGTTTGATATTCGTAATATATTTAGATTGTCAACCTCTTATAATACTTAATATTCTAAATTTTAATACGAAAGATAATATATGTACCTATAAAATGTTTCTAAAGTTGATGTGTCAAAACTTATAATCAGTAATTTGCGGTGCAATTGAATTAAATACAGGCAGTCGATTTTTTGCCCTTAAAAAGTATTTTTGAATTAGTTCCCGAGAATATGCTATTGAAATGATTCTCAATTTCTCAAGATATTTGAGAATAAATTTATTCCTGTGCAATTAACAATATTCGGTATTCATCATATTTACAACACGAATCAAAGAGAATATGTCGGAAAGGCGTATTTTTCTAAATTGATAACTTTTTGAAGAGTTTAGCGATGTATATGATACGAGTCATTGGAATAATATATTCGGCTATTTGATATGTAATCACTATGTGATATTTTACTAGTATAGTATGACGAATGGTAAAAATATTCAATGAATATGTATATTGTATATAAGTCTCTTCAGAGTGTTTCAGAACCACTTGTTAAATAATATTATTTGACGGTTTTAGGAGCTAATTTAATTATTGTTTATTGGGAAACCTATTCAAGGATAGATTTGATATTTGTACAGGGATCTAATTCAATATATAGTCATCGTAACTAAATACAATACTTATTATAATATTTTTGTACAATAAACAATATAATCTATACCGATTTTAATTTTAATATTGTTTTCCCGTAATCAAACGATAAAGTCCGTACAAATAAAAAAAACGACTGATTATTATTTAAAAACATGAGCTATTGTAATATTTTATTTTTACGTCAGTGTTTTATGACATGTGTATTTATATTCACTGATTTATTGATTTACGTTATTCGACTTTTAAATCATCAAAACATTCAAAACGTTGACTATTTCAAAACAAATTTTTGGTTACGGATTTGAAAACTGTTTAAATTTTTCACGGGTTACCCGGGTTTTGAATCTGGGTTCAAAAACCTTTTTCCCGATATTTTCTATAACTTTTCCCCGAAGACTTTAAAGTTGTTTTTTAAAAATAAATTCTATTGAAAAGGAAAACACAATTTTTATTTTTTATATAATATACGCGGGGAACCCCGACCGATCAGAGAAAGCTATAAACCCCGACATCCGGAGAGTACGTATCTCTGTAGATAAGATCGTAAGAGAACACTCATTAGCATAAATTATACATTTCGACCCATGGACAGCACGTATCACTCCGGACGAGTGTGAAAAGAACGTATATATACTGGCACGTGATAAGCACACTCGGAGTGAATGCTAAACGTGTCAGACCGTGGGGCTCTACTTAGATAGACGAGAAATTGCAATAATTATTAAAAAGTTAGCCTAAGTGTGTCCCACGATCGACGAGTGTGTGATTTATGATTATAAAATATAATCTTCGAATACAGAAATGTTTGAAATGAATTCGTTTAACATATTTAAACACATCACTATAGATACAGTATAAAATGCGTTTCGAAAGGAATGATAAAATGTTTTATATTTTCTAATTTGTCCTAAGCTCGTAAACGCGGAAAAAATCGTTAAAATGTCCGCTGTTACCGTAATATACTCGACGAAAAACCGTGCATGTACCTATTGGCTGTACATATACACCGTGGTGCGTAGATTTAATTTCGTAATGGCATTAACCCATTCGTTTGAAATTGCAATTTTGAAGATTACCAAAAACTTCCGTGATTTATTTTTTTCACAATAAAGAAGAAATGGGATATTTTTTTTTTTTTTAATTCGACGGTTTTGATTAGTAGTTCTCAACTATTTTGAGCTTACTGCCCGTTTTTAATATGTGTGTACCTACTAAGAATGGATAAGGATCCCCGGTTTTATTTATTTATTATGTACCTACATTTTTCATTGTATTTTTTTTATTTTATTTTTTTTTGTATATCAAACACGATATTATTGTATGCATTATAATAAAAATATACCCCTCCGATACTTTAATAAAAACGTGTATTCATACGTAGTGAGCATTTTTCATAGAAATTGTTTTTGAATCTGTAAAATCTTCATGAAACACTTATTGTACGTCGTACATTCCATTATAACAATGGGTATTTGTTTTATTTCAAGTATATATTGCGTGCAAATAAAATACGGCATTATAACCCGTTCAGTTCATCTGCGCCCTCGGGTGACGTCACACGTATGACAAGATCAGAGGGCTTAAAATATTAATTGGACAATGTGTGATACCGACAACGTGCGACTTTCATAATATTATCATGGATACTGTTGGGTAATGATTATATTGCCGGGAGTATTGCACAGAGATGATTTATTATGTTATTGTATGAAAATACCCGTATATTATTTAGGTACCTAAAAAATTTATGCGGACAACACGCCTGTGCTTCTACTGATACGATAACAAATTAAAAAATGTAACGGTCGCCAACGGTGCAGCAGACGATTTGGACTGTTTAAGTAGAGGGTTAAATATGTGGGTCGACTTGTAGGGCTTGAAAATCTTATATTTATAACGTTATAACGAAAAAAATTTGATAACGTCATAAAACGATAAACGTTAAAATAATAATAATAAAAACATTAACGATACATGTAAAACGAAAAACGTCATAACGAAGATATTAATAACGTTTTCGAGCCCTTGTGTTAGTAGTCAGATATAATATAATAATTTAGGCTCATATAATATAATATATAATAATCTTAAAATACCAAATAATTACGATTAATAACGTCACATAAATATGCGTACACATATATTATGTAGTCACGGTTTTTGAACTATTTTTCTATAGGAGGGAGGAGGATAGTCGGCTCCAAAAAAAAAAATCGCTTTCAAAAAAATTAAATAAGCAAAAAGCAGTAAAAAGGTTATTCACCATTCGTGTGAATTTCCTATATGCACTGAGGGTCCCGTTTATCAGTATACACTATAACACATATACTTAATTATAAATAAAGCGTTTGCGGATTAAATTATAAATTTTTTTTATCATGTTCATAAAGTTCTGGCATGTTGGGGGGGGGAGGTCAAGTACCCCTGGACAAACCTCATCAAACTTTCACTGCGTATATATGTGTATAAAATGATAATTGAGTAGAGCTAAACTATTGTTGTACTTTTTACTTTTAAATTTATAATTTAACCATTAAAAAAAATAATTATCTACAAAAAATATAAAAGTTTAAAAAAATTATCAAATATATACCGTAGGCACATATTATTTTTTATTTTTTAATCATAAAATATTTTTTTAAATACTCTTTAATCTTTTTAACCAATTTTAGCTGTGTTAACATTATTTTATATTTTTTATTATCTAGCAACAAATATCATGGAGTTATTATTTTTATAATTATTTCAATATACATACTATAAATAAAAATAAAACTTAGGTATCAAAGGTAGAAAAAAAAAAATATAAACTTTCGTCATTGAGTCACTTCACTGAGTATGTGTATGAGTTTTTCGTATTCATTTTAGAAACACCCTGTATAGTAAAAAAAAAAGACGTTATATTGCAAAGTTTAAATAACGTTATACAATGAAAAACGTTAGAACGAAAAAAATCAATAACGTTGTAAAACGAAAAACGTTTATACGTTATAACGAAAAAATTAATAATGTTTTCAAGCCCTGTCTATTTGTAAAAATGAAGTATATACTTTTTCTAAAATCATTTAAAGATTGTATTTTTAATGGAATTTCAAACGTGAAATTCTTAGTCTAACCAGAGTTTAAAGTTTTTAGAGCGTGCATTATGCACTGCTTCTAAGTACTCGTCCACACGAAATACGAGTCTTGTCAAATAATGTTTGCATATAATATGTCATTAATTTGTATAACAACATTAAACTGGTGTCGAACAAAGAGCTTTGCCCTAAAATATATTTTTTTATAACTAAAAATATATCTTTTTGCGACGGTTGCAAAAAAAGAAAAGTTATATTTTGATTTTCAAAAGTCGACCCACAAAAGGTTTCTTAAAAGAGTGCACAATAATATAAATGTATCAAATCATTTTAGTTTATATTCGTTTCATAACACTTTCATATAATACGTTTTCCTCCGCTTTAAATTTCCATACGAAAAAACTGCTGTCACATGAAATTTAAATATGAAAAAAATATGAAAATTATTAATGACTCCCTAGGGGGTCATGTCCCTTCGTGTTGAGAATTTCTGGTTTAGATTAATATAATCATTTCTCAAAAACTCCGGCGGATGTGACGGGGAAATAGTATACGTACGACCAACCATGTAGTTTGTCGGTGGTTGTCGGTTGATTCTTATGCGACGAATACGTCGTCTAACACAACGGCCGCCGGGGAGAAATGTAGCAGCCCGGGAGATTCATTGCCGCGTTCAGTAGTGCGTCAATAATGCAATGCACTTCGGTATACGGTGGCGTGGATATTGTATATTTCATCGTGGAGGTATAGGGCATAAAGAGGTTTTTTTAAATGAACATAAAGTTAATTTGTTATAAATAAAGAAAAAATTTACGAGTTAAGAATATCATATTATGGAGTATACACCTTAAATCGTTAAATATTATAATACAATAATAATAATAATAATAATAATAATAGTTAATAATGATAATAATAATTCAATTACGAGTAATAATACACTTTACGCAGGCATTAAAATTTATAGTTGTAGCTATAGCCGTCTACAATACAATAGTGGGTTATTGTTTGCCGAGAGTAAGTTTCTTAAGAAGGGAGAGGGAGTGAAACATGTAATCCTCCATCTCGGATAGTTCTATACTTTTCACGAAATTTTCAACCAAACGGTTTAAATCACGGTTGTATAAATAGTATAATTATCATTGAGATCATTGAGGGGTACGTAAACCCTCCTAGTGTGCACATCTAACCGAACACTTTCGAAAGCATTTTCGAATTGATTGTTTTGTTTTGTTCGGGAAATTAATTAACATTTTTTTCTTTTTTTTCTCAAACAATAATGAACAAAAACATTTTAATACGTTAGAATGAGGGTGAGTGCTAAGCCGCCTTATTAGACGCCCCTATATTTTGGGCCTATAATTTATATACACACGTAAAATTATAAAGGAAAATGTGCCGAAAAATGACTCACAAGCAGTATACAGATGGAAAAGTCCGTCGAATGACGGAGGCAGTGTAACACGAGGATACATATTGGTACCGGCGAGAAAAAGAGTGGAAATTATTTCGTAATTATTAATGGAATACGTTTGGTCGCCGTATACTGATGTGTAGGAGGATAAGTCTGTGATTTATACCTTTTTGTTTTGTTAGTAGTTTTCCGTGGTGATAGAAAGCGAGTATTCGACGCGTACTCGAGCCCGTTGTTCCGAAAACAAAAATGACACACGAGCGGACATTATCCGTTGTACTTTCGGATACGTTTTTTCTGCAGGTCGGGAAAAACCCTCCGGATCCATTTCCTTATCACGCACGCCCGGGCACTTTATTTGTTAATTTGTTCACTTATAATTTATTGAATTTTTCATCTAAATTTTATTGATTTCTTATCAGTTATCAATATCAATTATTATATTATTACATTATCTTATTCAATCATTCGTATATAATAATGTATATATTAAATATTTATTAGTAAATTATATTTATAACTTAATTAAAGTAACTGTTTGAAAAAAAAAAAGTTTATACGTATAGCAGTGTCTAAAGTGTATAAGCATTTTTGATTGATATATCAAACAAATATCACTTTACTTGAAAAGTGGAATGATTGGAAATTTTATGTTGAAATTTTATATTTTGATTATAGTAACTTTTTCATAAAATGTTTAAAACGAATGAACACAATTTTGTTGAATAAGTATTTATAAAATACAGTTGTGTCTGGATTATCTGGTACCCAGATACTCGTATCAACATGGGAAATTTTTGATAGAATATTTTTATTAATTATATAACTGTAAAATATTATTTATTAGATATGTGTAATAATCATTGTATATGTGTATTAACTATTGACTAAAGTGTATATGCATTTATTAATAGCCGAAGATCTAAAATACAATACTATACTAATTTATATTAATCATAAATACAATTTGTTGTAAAGTGATGAAAATAATTGATAATTTTTTAATTAGATAGAAAAACTAAATATAATAAACGCAAAAGTACAATTATGTGTTTATGTATAATTGAAATATCTAATTTATATATTATAAAATCGTAGTTAATATGGATGCTTATCTGATTCTTTTCGAAATCTTTTTTGAAATTGTTTTTAAATATATTTCAAAAAAACATTCCATTGACATTATGACCATTAAAAAAATAATGTAAATTTTCATCTATATACATGAATTGGTAATTTGAATGAAATAAAAATAATTTTTTAAAACATTTTCGATGCTTGCGATGTTTCAACCTCGATAAAATTCCCACGTGTGCGATAAAAAATGCACTAAATTTTAGAATGTTTTTAATTGTATTTGTAAATGTTTAAATTTATCGGATATTTTATGTGTATATTTTAACGAATGCGGAACTCAACACGTATTGCAAGTATTATATTTGAAGTATCGTCTGTGTCCACTTTTAAATCGACAAACAATAAAGGAAACGTAAAAGATTTGAAACCTTTTTTATCTTCACGATAAAAGCGAAAAAACTATATCGTAAAATGCAATAGTATCTTTCTCCGTATAAATAAAGCACGTGCAGTTCAACGAAAAAGTATTTGGTCGTGAACTTTTGAGATACTATACTACAGACAATTGGGTATTTTGAAGGTTTTCTCGTGATGTGCAATTTTATCGTACAATTTTTTTAAATAACGGCGTCTTTCAATTTCCTCACCACGATTTCCTTTATTAGTATCGAGGGGATGGGAGAGTTTCATACTTCCTTCCTCATACTATTTAATTTAATTTCTAACACGACGAGGAAATTATAGTTTTTATGCGTCAACAATAATGAAGTATTGTTTTTTTTTTTTTTTTGCCGTTTAACTGATAAAAATTGTACATTTTTCCAGCGTGTTATCTACAGATAAATATAAAGAATGTAGTAACCCTATATTATTATATTGTATGTATATAGGTACCTCGTCGAAAACAAGAGTTGAACTTCTAATCTTTTTCTATCTAAAGGTAAAAGTGTTGTATAGGTATTTATATTATATTTATATATAATATCTCATATTTATGTATAGGTATATATGTACCTATATATACATATATATATATATATATATATATACATATTCTTCATACGTACTTATTTATACAATTTTTTATATTCCCACTTAGGGATGGTCTGGCCACGCCAGGACACCGTAGATAATGCCGACCCTAAAAGATCGTCTTTATATTATATACGCGCGTATAGCCAATTTTTTTTTCATTCGCCATTCGAACAAATCTCCGTTCAATTTACGCCATTATTGTAGGTGGGCAATCGTATTCGTATTGTCATTGTCGTATAAAAAACATTATGCATGCATTACGCACCGTTATACTGATAGTGTTGACCTCCTACGTGTGAACGTTATAAAAAAAAAAAAAAAAAAAATCAAAGTTTAGAAAACGTCGAAATCGGCCGGCCAAAATTATCTACATCGACTCAGCACATTCTATACCATATAACGGTGCGACGACACCTCCGAAACACGTGTTATCGGCACTGAATTTCAAACCCACGCGGTGTATATATGCGCGCGAAAGACGTAATAATAATAATAATAATAATATAATATCACGAGGCATTGTAATGACGATCGTCGACGCCTCTGACGGCAAACAAACACTTTGAAATTTCACTTTTAACGTAGGTACTGCAGTGGGTATACCTGCGATGTAAAACCTTTTCGTTTTCTACACTATTATAAACTTGCTTTCGGCTTAAAATGTGCATTTTAAAAATGCTAATGAAATTGTACGAAAACGTCGATATAACAAAAAAAAAAAAAATCCCCAGTGTATGTGTATCTTTGTGCAGAGTATGCGCCCACACATTCCCGGGAAAGAAAATGTTTGAAAAAGTTTCAGAAAGTAAAATAACGTTTAGATTGTCTTGGACATATTTTACGTCCGGAAAATATTAATATATTTTTTAAAAATATTTTATCGAATATAACGTTTTTTACGAAAATTTATCTAAAGCATTCATATATAGATTACTAATTATATTATGTATATACTGTAGTATACACTTATTCATATTACATATAAGTATGATCTATGTCAAATTTTCCAAGCCTACCTGTATCGCATATACTTTTAGAACATATTTATTTATACACCAAAAAATGACCACACATATAAAATAAACCAAGAAACTGATTTGACGCATTTCTCAGAATTGGAAATACAATTTCCCACGCTGATCTCTAATTCGAAGAAAGTAATTTCGATTATATATATGCATAATTGTATTATAGTATGCATTTTGATAAAATGTGAACATTTTTGGGATTAACCACACAAATAGTGTGATAAATATAAGGCCCGTATGTTGATGACTTGTTTTTTTGGAACGTCTTAGATGATATTTTCCTAGCTAAAAATATGATTCAATAACACACAAATCTAAATAAATAATTTTTATTTTGCATTGTTTTTTAGCATTTTTTGAAAATTTTTGTAATTTTAGGTCATTTTTAACTATTTTTCAAAATAGTTTACTATTATTATTATTTTATGTAATATATATTTTTTACATACAATTTAACATTTGTGCACACATTTTAGAATAGAAATAAAAAGTACGTCGTATAAATATAATACATATACCTAATACAATATATAATCTAAGTAATTCAATCAATTTTAAAGGTAGTTTTATATTTATAATATATAAATCAAATTTTTTAAGGGCATTTTTTTTTGCTTTTTAAGTCATAAATTAATTTTTCAAGGTATTTTTATAGGTTTTTTTGGACATCAATATCCAGGCCCTAGTGATTAGAAATATTTTAAAATAGATAAAAGTTGTAAAGAAAAGATACTAACCTTGTATTTAGTATGCCTAGCTCTATGTTATATATTTCATATTTTATTATTGTTTTTCCTAATTTCTTTCAAATTAATTTAAAAATCAATATTAAATTACTCTTTTAAAGAAATACTTATTAAGTTTTATTTCTAGTTAAATATACGAGACTTTGAACTAAAAACTTCATGGATCACAGATTTTAATTAATAAATAGTAACATGAAATAATATAAAGACTAAATAACGTAATATCCTTTTTACCATATAAGTGAAAAATAAATGCTCTTTTAAGCGATTTTAAGTTTGAGTGTTTTGACCGTTCATTTCATAATACTTAAGAAAAAAATTTTTAATTTATAACTTCATTCATTATTTAATCATAATATTATGTATTAAAATACGATAATACTCAAATAAATTAAATACCTACTTACTAATTTATTGATATTGTATAAAATATAAATTTATTTAATATTTAAAATGATAAAGAATATTTTCTAGCTTTTATATTAGTGGAATATGAAACAAATCCATTACATTTTCTTTCAGTTCCAAATTGTATAATTGTTTCTCTAAGAGAATTATATTTTTCATTTAAAAACGACGAGAGAAAATATATTTTTATCCTTTTAAAATTTATAATTTTTCAAATTCTTCATCAAACTCAATACCTAAGATAACTTTATACGTGTTCTCTAATATTTTTAGATATGAATCAAAATTTAGTTTGATATTTTTTGAACTTAAAAACAAAATATTCTATAATCTAAATTACAAATTTTGTAAAGAAGAATGTAATTACAATATTTTGTGGCTTATTTTGGAATTAGTATGGACCAGTTGGCTTTATTTTTTCAATGAGAAACCAAACGTCCTAAATCGATACGAACTCTTTAGAAAAATTCTTTTAGACAATTTTATAATACCGAGTACCTATTTATCATTGGTACCGAGTGCACGATTTATCTTCTAGTGTCGGATAATAGTACAAAGTATTAATTCCCACTTTTTTTTTAATGCATTATAGATGATTATAATAAATAGGTATACATAATTTAGAATATTAAATTTGACATGTCTTATTAATATTAATATATTTTCTTTCCGTTATTTTCGTACTAATTATTGAAATTTCATAAGTCTATAAGAAGTCATTTATCTAACCTCTCCCCCTTGTCAGTATACATCAGACTCCTCCACACTTAATTACGTCAGCATAAGAGGGATAACTAACTTCAAATTAAGAATAATTATATTTTTTTAGTCACCAGTCCTCAACAATTTTCGACTCCCTGTTTAAATTTAATCTTCAATTTGCTGACGTCAGCATAGTTCTCTCCCAAAAACTTTTAGTATATGTGCTTATATCATACTTGAAAGGCTCCTAATATATTACATATATAGAATATAATTTGGTAATTTTAATTGAATAGTATTTTCTAAAATCGTTTTTTGAAAAATTAACGAACAATTCATCAACAATCAAATTATATTTTAGCTGATGATCGGTATCCTATATTTTTTTTACCGAAATCACGATAAAGAGATAAGATAATTGTATTTTTTGCTATACCCACTGTCTTAATAACACGAATCTCGTTTTATTTACTGGCATATCGCGTTCATTCTGTTTTTTCTATAAGTAAATAATATACGTACAATATGTGTATAATGTGTACGAAAGACGATGACGGACGTGGTATATATTGATTTTTATTGACTTTTTATTAGGATACGTGAAAAATGAATAACGAGATCTTCATAAAACGGAACGAATACTTATACGTAGGTATAGATGTAGTCCGTAGAGATATTGAAATTAACGAAATAGGCGTTATATTAATTATTATTGGTTGTAGGTGCCTAATAATGTACTTATCTAGACACAATGACGTTATTTACGCAATTGCTAAAAAGTAGAATAACATTATAGTTAATAAGTTTTTTTTGTATAAACGACTATTGGGAGTTTTTATTTTAAAAAGATATTATTGAAGCTATACACTGGATACTCCGTATCTTAGAAGTCAGTATCTATATCAGTGGAGTCGGTCAAGATTCAGGTCGACAGGATTATGAGAAATATGTAAAAACCTATAAAAATAAATTTTGAAGTTTGAAAACGACGTTGTTTCACAAAACAATTTTTGTTCGTCGTGAACGAATAATATTCTCAAACAATAAAGATGTTCTATTAATGTTTTCGTTTCATTTATGAAAAGCCTTTTGTTTACAAATATTTTTAAAAATATCATGTAATTTTTGACTCGAAATGTCTACGAAGTTTTTAAGACAATACACTATTTTCAAACAACAGTTAAAAAAGTCAATTTTTAAATAGATATGTTAATGAAAAAAATTGTTCTACTTTACGGAATGCGGTTATTGTTTAAAAGCATAAACGCATTAAGAGCTTGAAGATAAAAGTTTTTTTTTTTTTGGACAATAATACAACTTTAGACCATCATGACAAACATTTTGATATTTTTTTGACTATCAGTCTAATATTTAGGTTCTCACTGGTTTAAAATAAAATCTTAATGTTATTATTTTTTATTTAATTCATCTTCTTTGTATTCTATTTAATTTATACATTTTTACTTTTCAATATGTTTTATAAAAAGATTTTTTCTAGGGATATAATAAAAGTTTGTTTAACTTTAATAACATTAAGATTTCTCAATATATCTATATATTTTCTATTAAATACATTTAAAATGAACTGAAAATTTTTTTAAAACTTTTAAAAGAATAAACTTTTTTCAGCTGTACATTTACAATTCATCTCTGCAACTATACGATAATAATACACATAATAAGATATTTTGGCAACTGAACACAATATAATATATATATGTATATATATATATAATAATATATATATATTTATATTCAATTATAGTTAACGTTTACGCATATTTTTAACGAAGGTTTGATAATTTAAATTATAAATATGCAAGTATTTACAGAGTGATACTTTTAACATAATATGATCATTATTTGAGAAAGTACTTACAATTTGGATAAGATTTGAATTTAAAGTTTTTATAGTTATAGTTTACTTAGTATTTATAGGAGATAATACGTAATTTTTGTAGAGCAGTAGCTATAAGTAGATACTTCATCAAATAATTATGAATAAAAATAAATATATATAATATATACTATCTGAATTACCCGGCATTGCCCGGATTAGATTGTTCTGTTTTAAATATTTTTTTAATCTTTAAAGAAACTTTTTTGTATAGGTACAACATAGCATTCATATGCAATTTCGTTTGCTCCAGTATTTTACATATTCTATTTGCTTAATCCATTTTAATAAAATTAAAAATGTATATTTTATATATTTACAAATACCACAGAATTGGACATCAGCGCCACCTATGGTACACACATTTCTGCAGAAGGTCAATTATTCATACACTTCTCGGAAGGTTTTAATGATCAATTATTCATGAACTTACGATTTTTTTTGATTTTAAACAATATTTGAAGGGAGTTTGGTGAAATTTTGGGGCTATATGTTATGTTATGCAAAACCTAAAATAAAAAAAATTCTTAGAACCCGATTGCAGCGCCACTTACTGGGTAAATTTGTGAGCCTAAACCACGCAAGGACCCACTCTACACACACCAAAAATTGCAAAAATCTGTCTAGTCGTTTAGGAGGAGATTGAATACTTACACACGGACAGAAGAAATATATATACCTATATATGTAAAATGAATATATTTTATAAAAAAGAAAATGTGTCCAGAGTATTTGAAAAAAATTGTAGGTAAAAACTATAGTTTCAATCGTAAGTCATCATCAGGTTACAAATGAATAATAAAATAAAAATAAATTAGAAAATGAATAAACAAAATTATTTTTATTTTTATAATAATTTTTTAATTATAAATATATAAATAATTAAGATTAATACAATATTATTTATTCGTAAATCGTGTGATAAATTGAATGATACACACGCCAGATACATTGTAGAGTACATTATTATTAGATTAGTACCTATACCCACGTCCTACGCATCATACAAATAGCAATAAACTAGTTAAAAAATTACGTATTCTTTCATATAAACACCTAACTTTATGTATAAGCTTAAATGGAGTTTATTAAATAATAATTATTTAAAAAATATCCGAAATTAAAAGTAACGGTAACCAATTATCATTTATAAATATCAAAAATTGGTAGTATATTAGGGTATGTACATTGAAAAAGTTTAAAATTATATTACTACTAATATATATTTATTGGTATAATAAAATGAAAATAAAATTTTTCAAAATCTAAATACTTTCCTGAATAATGTGCGTTAGAGCTAGGTAAAGATTCACCCTATATTATATTATATTATATTGCAAACACACACACACCCGATTTCCAAGAAGTTTTGAATAGGCAATTTTATTATTATGTAATTTTAAGAATAAAAACCCAATCATTTAAAAAAAGGAAATTTATTTTAAAAATAGTGATTTTACCGTGTAATGAAAATTATCATTTTCAATTATTGAAGTGTTATCGTATTAAGCTATTTGTTAGATAAAAATATTAATATATTTGAATAAAACATATATAAATTTACATATCAAAAATCGATCGGATATGGTAGCTATATACGTATGCCGCAATGTAGTTGTCAGCTATAATTTGTTTTTTTTTTTTTTTTTTTGTGTATTTTTAACGTGTTGCTGTAAATATATATTAACGTCTTTTAACGACATTTTGCCGGAAATCTAGAACGCGCGGTATGATTTTTATTCGATTCATTCGTCCCATATATATATATATATTATTCGTGAGACGTTCTGGTGTTTTAAACGTATCGTCCAAACGATTCGAACGAAAAAAAGCTCGAAAATTATAGGGTTCGTCAACGCGGCTAATAACTGAACTTTCTTTCGCATAATATTCAAGGTAAATAATTATCATATATATATATATATATATATATACAATCTAGTTTATGTGCATTGTGCACCCACTTATAGATATGTGTGTGTGTGACAATATATTATAATATTCGTGTATAACTTTCTGCATGTTAAAACGAATCGATGAATTTACATTGAATAGGAACGCCCCCAGTGTTAGATCATACGTCACATTATACAGTTATGTAAAAAAAAAAAAAACTGATAATTATCGAACATTTTTAATTTAGCACATCGGATTAATTCATGATTCCTTCGCCCCGTACAGTGACTATTTGCATTGTTGCGTTACACGTAATTTGTATTTAGAGCGATTGTAAACCCAATTCGACACGGTTTAGAATAACATATAACAGTATACAAAGGTGGGCGTTGATTATTATAGTTAAAAAGTCAATTTTCGTTTAAATTTCTTACTCAACTCGTCAATTAATTCTTCGTCCGTCGACGAATTGACTCAACTGGTAACTAAGATCATCGTTTGGCTCGTCATTAACTCGACTTTTAATCGTTAATTTTTATAATAATTATTCGGTCGAGTCAACAGTGTCGTTAACACGTAAAAGACGAAATTATTGCCGGCCCTATATTTGAAATTTCAACAATCGTATAAAACGAAAAATATAGACGTGTGAATTGCGATATTTACGTATTTTTTTTATTTTTTTTTTATAATAATTCAGTAATTTACCAATGACCCGATTTTGTTCATTTTTACAGTTCCTTTCAATAAATTTATGATAAACCACATCGTTCAATATTGTTATTTAGATTTCTAATGTACCTTCTAGATAAAATTTGCTACCCGAAACAAGGTATGCATATAAAAACCAGAAAACTCCTTTTAATAACATTTTTTGGGTACAGACAAAAAAAAATAATGTTTTAAAAAACACATAATTGTAAAACCAATAAATTCCTTGCTACGCTTAAAATTTTAAATGTAAATAGTGAAAAAATGTATTTTTAAATAATTTTGATGAAAGTCTTGAAAATTGACTCCTAAATGTTAAATGAAAAATAAAAATTTAACTCTTTTATAACTGGGTTTGGGTAATATTTTTTTCGATGTTAATTTTTGATTTAACTAGTTAAATGTATTTTTAGTTGACTTTGAACTTGTAACTGAATGCATTTAGCCTGAAACTTCATTTAACTTAATAACCAAGTTAATTTAAAATGTTTTCCATTAATTTGCTCATCTTTGATACTTATTACATACTTGTATCTTACCTATATATAATAACTATTTAAAATTTCAAGAGATATTTAATAATTGAAGAAAAATTGGAATCAGATTGATTTTGAAGTTAAAAAACTGTAGGTACTTTTATTATTTTTTTCGTGTCAAACAACTTATACGTTATATAATATAGTTTAACATACGTTTTAACCGCCGAAAGTGACATTTATTTTATGTATGATTTTGTACTCTTCTCACGCTTAATGTTTAGAAATAAAGCGTAGTAATAATAGTATAAAATAAAATTACAGTGAATGAAACGTCACATCGGAGCATTTAAAACTTGAATATCGCTTTTTCGTATAATATATGACTATTTTTGTAAGTACATAATGATATACCCACGCAGTTGTTTTACGAATATAAGTTAAAACCACGAATTATTTTCTTCCATTATAGGACAGGGAAAGAAGTCAAGTATTTGACGTTTAATTGCCGAAGCCATAAATAAATAACTTTCTTTCGAAAAAAAAAAATAAAATACATATAAAGGTAAATATATATCTACGACAAAATACTTTTAAATGGATTTTTTTCAGTAATGATTATTTTCTATATTAGGTATCCATTCTTATGCCGAGTTTCGGGAAACGAGTTTGAAACTTCTCGTTATCTATTTCCTATTGATGTCATGTCAAAGCCTGGGGGACAGAGAAAAAAACAAAATAATAGAAAAAATAATTAAGCGTATATATATGTATATATATATATTATATACACTTAATTATTTTTTCTATTATTTTGTTTTATATATATATATATATATATATATATATATATATAAAAATATATATTATATATATTTTTTGTATATATATATATACATGATTCGATTTATAAATGTTTAGTACCTAATATTATAAGAAAAATTTCGTGATATTATCGATATCATTGTTTTTGATAGAAAACATCAAAAATATCATAAAAAAAAAATGTTTATACCTAACAAAAAGTTATTAAATGTTTTAAGAATACAACAGTTTTGAAATAATTTGTAAAGGTATAGTATGTAAATTATATTAATAGAGAAATATGTAAGGTCGAAAAAGTGTTATTGAAATTTATATTTTATGTTTAATACTCATGTTTACGATAATTAGTTTATTGGGAGGTGTCAGTTTTACAAATATTATCCTATAATATAAATAAATTACATAAAATAAACTATAATCTTATATATAACAAAATTAACCATAACTAATTAATAAATTAACTTTAACTCCCTTATAAAAATATAAAATCAAGTAAAACATAAATAAATCTGAACACAAATAATGATATTATTAAACTAACTAATATAAATATGAAATAATAAATTAATAATAGTTATAACTAATAAATGATAATCGAGTTTTATAAATTTTAAAAGTATGTATATAATATATATATATATATATATATATATTGCTCGAGAACTAACTAAAATAGTAAAATATGTATACTTAATAAAAGTATGAATATTTCTTTGATTTTGGATATTTTTGGATAAAAGTATATGATATACGTTTTAAACGAATTAATAATATAATTGTCGGATAAATGTATAAATTCATAAGAACTGTATACTTATAATATCAACTGATAAGTGTTATTCTTATTAAGGGATTATGACGGGCCTGAATAAATTTATAAACGTAATAATAATGTAAAAGAAACGTTCTCGTTGTTTATAATATTAGAAGGTACACAATTTATTTTGCAGTCATATTATTATTATTATTATGAATTATGATGATGAGGAGCGTTACATAATTACGATAATCTGATGTGTAATTTTTCATGATATTACGTTTACTTCATCAAACGACAGTATAATACATAAGCGTAAATTGATAATTATATATAATTTGATGAAGATAAAAATAAAAATTTAACGATGACGATAAAACGCGTAAAGAATTATTATATCCGTTCGGCGATCAAATGTTAGTTTTCGGTTTACCAGTGTGAAATTAATTTCTGTACTAGTAAAAATTTTTTATTCTATTTTCCTACATTTACAGTATTGAGTTGTTTTTGTAAAAATATTAGCCTCCCGAAAAGCTCCTTATGGGAGCTAATAATTACATTTAAGTAGACTTTACAGTTACGATTAGACATCGCGAAAATTGCCAAAAAAAAGTTTAAACAATATTTACAACACCTGCACCTGTGAGGCAAAATTACATATATAGGTGTACACGTGTATTGCACAATTTCTTAAATAAATGTGTTAAATCATGAAAAAAATTAATTGTTTTTTTATAGATATTATTATAGACATGAGTCATATAGGTATTGCCAAGTATAATGAGTATTAAATAAATAGACAATTTTCGAATTGAAAGTTCAAAGATGATTTGGTTTAACATTGGTGTCCATACAGGACTTACGAAATGGTTTAAAAGTACTCGAACCAGTAGAAGATTTAGTGTCACAATTAGATAACTGGGAAGTAAAAAATATTTTGTAAAACTGTCAATAGTTTAGTTATTTAATGCATTGAACTGTCTATGTATAAATTAATTATCTAAAAGTGATTGTATGTTTATGTATGCCAATCATTCTTTTACCAGTCGAATAATTAGTTATTATTGTAATTACTTATACAAGAAATGAAGTTTTATAGTATTATATGAATTAAATATAATATTACCGTGTACACGATATTTGTGGATTTAAAAAAAAAAAGTTGCATATATAGTAGTTGTTTATAACCATTTTAAATTTCGAGCAGAGCAAATCTATTGATTTTATAGTGATGTTTTATTTTTTTTTCGGGGAAAAAAATTTCGGCTAAAAGGAGTAGAATAGGAGATTTGGGGTAAAGGCATTTTTTTGAAAAAAAAATTTGTTCTAGTTGATATTCTTAAGAGATCTTTATTTGATTTTCCCAGTAGTTATTCTTGAAGCGTATAGAAACACTAACTTTTTATGGTGTATTATGCAGTATTTTATAAATATAGGGGAAGTAGCAAGATAATAAATAAAATTATAAGAAAAATATAGTCTTCGAATGGATTATATTATATAAGTATTAGGAGGACGCTACATCTACATATTTTCAATGAACAACTTGCATTAGAATTTCTCATTTTTATTAACTTATAAACATATTAAAAATATGTAACAAAAAACAAATGATAGTTAATTACATTATCTAAAATCGTATTGAATCGATTTTCGATATGAGTATTTTTATACGTTTTACGAGTTGTAAAATGTAAATTTTATTACATTTTAAAATAAATCTTAAAAATATCAATGTATCGAAAAATGGCTAGATAGAGAGCTAAATAATATTGTTAGATATTATTTGTTTTTTATTTCATTATTCTACGATATTTTCAATTTAATAAAAATTAAAAATACGTGAACAAGTTTAATTTAATAACAATGATTGTGATTACACAAAAATAAAAAATGGTATTGATATTTGATATTATAGTAAGACTATTTTTAAATTACATAAATAAAAATAAATTTAAATACTTTTAAATAGCTGAATTTTCATTTTTCTAAAATTTGTATAAAAATTACCTACATAGAACCTTTTAAAATATATTTTTGAGTGTAATAATATATAACAAACTTATACATATAATTTCGCTAAAATTTTTTTTTGTGTATTTTATCATAGCATTTTTTGGCACATGTGTCCAGTTCATTTCTTTTTAGATTATTATTTCATATTCTTATCTATGTTATCATGTCATACAGTTCATTGTGTTTAATAAGTTAGAGAACGTTTTGTACGAAAATGTTTCAGGAAAAAGTACTACGAAGATGCATTGTACATATTTTATTCGTTTTATTTTACAGCGCGTCTAAAGCGATTACAAAGAAAAAATAAAATTAATTATTATTGTTTTCCAATAGCCATAAAATAAAAATGGTTAAGAAAATTTAAATGATTTGAAATATTTTTGTACATCGTGACAAATAAAAAAGTTTTACAATACTATTCGTTTTTATTCTAATAAATGTGGTCTTCCGTGCGTGCGTGCGTGCAGACAAACAACAAAAATACTTTTCGTACAAAATCTACATTTATATCGTACTGTTAGTTTTTAACGAAAATTGAATAATAAAAATAAAACGAATTTATCAAAAAGTCATTTATAACTTTTTAAAAGGAATTTCGGGCAATGTCTTAAATGCACCTACCTATACATCTGCATTAGTAAATGTTGAACTACGATGATCGTAAGTTATCGTTTATATATTATTTTAAAAATAAAAGTTTTAAATTGGTCAGAAAAATTTAAATATTAAAAAATTTCGCAGATTTGGCGGTAAATGTTTTTTTCTAGAAGTGTATTGAACCATAGATTAAATATACATAGATGGGCCATCAGTATAGGAAATACGGAAATCAAACAATTAGTTGAATGACGGGTTCACAGATAGCGAAGTTCATATTGTCATTCGAAAATTAGTAATATTATAATAATAAAACCTGTATATTGCAATAATAATCATATATAGGTAATAAATAATAATACACTATACAGGCGCGCAGCGCCGCGTTCACGGTGATACGGGAGTCGGGACTCGAAACTCGGAAGTCGATTCTTGAAAATATTATTGTCGCACGCTACCTGCTATTCTGCATGGAGTATAATTTGAACCCAGGCCACAACAATAAAGACGAAAATAAATTTTAATAATAATTTTTCACAATACACCCAAATTAGTTCACTATCACTGTAAATCATGATCAATGACTATTTGAAACGTA
>JAIPRL010001481.1:52220-81556 GCA_025469235.1 Pemphigus obesinymphae | reverse complement strand
TCGAAACCCCCATCTTTCTGTATAACGGACCCTAAATACTTGAACCTCTCCACTTCTCCCACCACATCCCCACTTAACTTTATTTCTAGCCTTTCCCTATTCCCTCTGTGTTCCCTTTCACCAAAATGATACTCTATATATTCTGTTTCACTCCTACTAATCCTTAGTCCTTTACTTTCCAGGGCTTCCCTCCACTCTTCAAGTCTACCATTCACTTCCTCAGGTATAAAAAAAGATTATATATACAATAGTAACAATTAGTATAATAGTTTCATCATCGGGTTACGGTCGAAACTAGTATCATTACATATAATCTTTTTTGAATACTCTCGGCACAAATTCTTTTTTATATGTAGTTTTTTATAATACATATTAATTTTACTTATATAAGTATCTATATATTGTTATTTTTTATAATGTATATATATTTATTTTTATTTTTATAAGAGCATTGCATTTTCTCGAATTAATTAGTTTTAAAATAGTTTTAACATATTTCATATTATGAGGTTTGAAATCAATGCGTGTATCGTGTTAAAAGCTTGCTGACCCAGGTCGTATACGTTGCGATAGACGTCCAACACCGCAGCGTAACACTGTTGGTACGATTTCCAGGCGCGCCGAATCGCGTACAACAGCTGGGCTCCGATGCCCACCGAAATGCTATTCTTGTGTAGGATCCAAGTCAGGAACACTATGCACACCGCGATGTCGGCCAACGCGATTTGCCGGTCGTAGTCGTCGACGTTCGCCGCCGTTTTCGAGAACAGTCTACGCCGGACGGCTCGTATCCATCCGCCCGAGGTCTTCGCACAACAACGCGCTTCCAGCTGCTTGAACTCGGCCAGTACATCCTCCAATCGCGAGTTTTCCTGCCTTCCCATCACGGTCTCCTGAAAATGTGAAAAAATCGTGACAAAAACGCAGTTCTGAGCATTTCATTAAAAAAAAAAAAATACAATCCGGTTTCTGGATTCAATCCGTTTCATCCGGATTCCCGGTCTACTCCGGATTTAGGATCAATCCGGATTGTCCCGGAAGAACCCGGAAGATTTCGGTTCCAATCCGCCAATATATACCTAATATTCAACTTATAAGAACGTTTAATACCGTTAAAACGGGTCAACATGTATTTCGATCGTGGTTGTTGTTAGGTATCATTTGTTTGTTTTGTAAAACCGGTGAAATATTTTTTGCCAGTGATATCTCGCGCAAAATATAATCGTGTAATTCGTTAATCCGGATTCGGCGTGTTATCCGTCAATTTGGATTCGTACTGAATCCGTTAATCCGTGTTGAAAATGTAATCCTTCAATACGGATTTATAGTGTAATCAGGAATTAACGGATCAAAGCAAATCTATCAACCTGGATAGATCTGGATTAGTTATCCGAAATCGGATTGATCCGGATTAGGCGTTCAGTTTGTATATATAAGCTGGTTGCAGTGCACTGGGCGATTCGGTCACGTGCTTTGGCATATTTAAATCGCGGCCAATAATCGCTCAAAATAAAACACATGCATTTCAATGTCTATATGCAAACGGCGAAAACAACACGCGCTCGATCGTATGCGAACGCGAGTGATGGCCCTCGTTTAATTTTGACTGGTTCGGATCCGATCGCACGCTAAAATTAAACAACGTATTTCCAATGCATTATACGAAACGAAATTGTACCGCTAAGTGTGTGTTAAAACTGATCATTAGGGCAAAAACAATTGTAAAATATGCACACAAAATGTCAAAAATATGTAAAAAAAAATTAGGTAACGCAAAATATGCACATTTTAATGCAATCGTCTAGAAATATGCAATTTTTATTCATTTCCACCCAAATATACCAAGATAAGCAAAAGAAAAAACAAACCTACCCTTGAATTCTATATATCTTATTTTCATTCTTAATTTTAATCAGAATAACTTTGAAACAATTTTATGTTTATAAACAGATAATTCCAAATATATTCTAATGTTTACTTTTATACCTATGAAATTATTGTAAAAAATGTTATCGCGCTATACATTTCAGATATTATGCCTTTCAGCTATTCTATTGAATATTTATAAAATTAATAATTATACACATTTTATGCAATTATACAAAAATATGCAATTTTTAGACATGAATTAAAATACATATTCTTTTCTTTAAAATTAAAATTTTGGGAAAAAAGACGACGCTATGGCATAGATAATAATCTCGTAGGTATATACATTTGGTAATAGGTCAATTTACTTTAATATTTAAAATGATAATGTTGTGATACAAATGCTATACGTAAATTTCGTATATTATCAGTTGGTTGGTCGGAGACAGAAAATACGGGTATCACATCCTCTTAAGGTCTTAAAAAATGCAATAATATTTAAAAAATATATACTATAAATTAGAAAAATTGTATAACATAACCTAACTTTAATAATTTGACTATTAACTATTAAGATATAATATATTTAGTAAGTAGGTACATACTTAAGAATATGTTTTGAATTTTTTTTCTTATTTTTGCACTTATAGATACCTATATCTACCTACCTTGCAATTTATAGCCTAAAAATTGTTTTGAAAATTCTATGAACATTATAAAAGCATTAATATGCTGGAGCATCGTTTTTTTCCGAAATTTGAGTTGTGGAAAAAGATATAAGTAGTTATTTTTAAATCCCTACAATAGATTTTATAAATAAGCTTATATGGTTCAATTCGGTTGAAAAAATTGTTATGTTCGGTGGTCGAATAATACATTGAAAACATAGCTGAATTATACAGTAACAATCATATATCATATAATTCATCCATGTTTGAAAACTACAAATAATTCTGGTTAGATTAAAATGATATATTGATTTGATATTGACATATTATGTTTAGAACAGTTCTTAACAATATTGGATTGGCGTTCATCTGCACGGATAAAACGACACTGATATCGAACAAAAGTATAGAAATCGTTCCAACAGAAAACGTTCATTTTCAATAACGTTATATTGTAATAATTGTATTAAATGAACGTTTATACGGTTGAATTAAGTTTTAAATTTTCACTATTAATCGTACATGTCCGTGTGTGCATTGAACAATATTAAATCGACTCTTGTGAGCTCAGCTAAAGGGCCAAAGGATTAATTTCAATGACAACAAATAAACAAATGTACACACAGCAATGTCCATTCAGAAAATCATGCGGTCGACTGTTATAGTCGCATTCTGCATAATATTATAATTAATTTACCAGAACGTAACCTATTATTATTAGTATTATAATTATAATGCTAATTTACATAATTTCTAATAACAATACCCATTATTTTTAAAGTAGATGGATACTACTTGGAACAAGAAAACACTGTCTTAATTTAATAGTAACTATAGTACAAAACGTTACATGGTAAATATTGTATAGAGTAAATATGGAAATGATGAGCTGAGACTTTTATTTTAAATACAAATAATGATTAAACATATTAACTCGTATTATAATTACATCGTCGAATCATTAAGTTTTTGTATTTCTGCCATGCCCAGAAACATGCGATTCGTGCGTGGGTGGGCTTATATTATGAAAAGGTTCTAAATCGTTTTTATATAGAATTGTTCAGGAGAGCAATTCTTAAGTTTGAGATGAAATATTTCATTCCTCAGTTAAGATTGTGTTTGACTGCAAATGACACCAACTTCTATAATAACTTCTATTATACTACACTTTACCTTAAGGGGATTGAAAGCGGCGATTGTCTGTCTCTCTCTCTCTCTCTCTCTCCCTATCACACACGTAACATAACAATTTGTAACATTTCTATTTCCAACGTGCCAATGGATTTAGTTATACGATAAGAATTATAAAAATTGATCCGAATTTGTCGTAATGTCTACTCTTTAGATTGATGTTTCCACATTTTTTATTTTTTTATTTTTCCCCAAGTCCGCTTAAAATTAATTTAATATAACTATATTTGGTCATTATTAAAAGTTGACATTTCTAATTTTTGTGAAAATGAATGAAAAAAAATTTAAAAAGTGGCAAAATCGTTCTAAAGTAGTTTTCACGAGGAATTTTCAGATCAGTTTTCAGAACCCTTATCGTATCACTAGAACAATCGGTATGTTGGAGATGGGATTTAGTGTCTTTTCAAATACGGTAGTCGTATTTATTGACATGTGCCTGTGCGTGCGAGTGAACACACCATTATTATTATTACGCCTAACGTATTTATACACACTAAAGACCAAAATATACTACTGACACAAGCAAGCTGCGTGACGCGAACAAACCAAATGATTGCCTATACACAACCCCTTAATAAATGACCGCTTCCAATCCCCTTAAAGAAGATTCCTGTACGTCAATATAAATAAGAAACATTTAATAAAATAAAAATGTAAACTAGTAAACAGAATCTTTTCATACTAAATTATACAAAAAATCGTCGAGATACAATTTTTTCAGTCCACCATTTAATTTGTCTGTTATTAATTGAAAATATTTCATAATAAAAATGCGACTCATTCAATTCTGCCAACAATATTAACAAAACAAGAACTTTAATAACACTACAAAACCACGGAAAATATTAATTAGTACTTATAATTCCATTATTTAGTGATTTATAATGCTACACGAGATATTCCATGATGATATGATATTGTATATTGTACCTATATTGTATAATTTGTGGTGCGATTGATGTGGATAGAATCTTTTAATACTAATGTATTATTTCATAATTTGATTCTTAATTTTAATTTAAATTTAATTAATAGTTATTTTTAAAATTTACCAAGTATGCGTTTATCTTTTAGTTTTGAGCCAATGTAAAACCATTTATTTCTCTGAAATTGTTTTTATAAGTTTGATTTTTAGCTTAAAAGATGGACATTTATACTCTATAATTTTATTTCTGTAAAATAGTGAGTTTTGAAAAAAAATACGATTTAGAACCTTAATAATAAAACGAATTTAAATCACCAAAATCAATTGTACAAAAATTAATTTACAAAAACATTTGATCCTGAGAGTTAGATATACTGCTAAATGAAAGTAGGTCGGAGTGTTCATAAATGTATTTTAATCAATAAACTATAATTCCACAAGAAATTTATTTAACCTATTATACTTATGTATAGAAACCTAAAAAGAACAAAGCGAAAACAAATTTATTGTAAATATTGATGTCGGTATAACCACAACAACGAATTGTGAAGACAGGTGGACGTTAGGAAAAAACTCACTATTTGAGCGTTCTAGTTTTCCGTTTTCTATGTTGCCGTAGTAATTACGATGATTGACGAAATATGAGAATAGTTGATTGTCAAATCAACAGTGTTCCTAATAACTACCTATATATGACAACGTGTATCGCATAGAACGACCGGACAGACGGACGGACGAACATGCCGGGGATATAAGGTGTCGGAACTTATGTTCAGAGACCTCAAATTATGATGGTTTTAATTAAGTACATTTTAACTAAGTTAACTATTGTATTTAAATATTTTTTTAGAATTTTAAATAAAATAAATATTCACCATTAATAAAATGAAACATTTGCCACTAGCAATATGTAGGTCGTGATCTTCTTGTTGGTCCAGCAAATTTTTCGCGTCAGCTGAATTATTAAAGTTTTGAATGTACATCCAAACAGCTTTTCTGCATATTCTCCAGGCAGGTTCAGTATCTGATGTCATACTGCCACACTGTCATACAACGATAAAATTCATCTAAATATAAAAAAATAAACATTCTATATATTCATTATTTTATGTCAATAATATTCATATTTTATTAACCATTTGTCATGCTATTGTCAGAGTGTCAATATATGGTTTCACGTTATTTGGTCCGGTGATAGTCGATTCGCGTTATTTGATCCGGCTCAAAATCATCTAGTACCAATTATATCCGGTGACAATTGGACCGATCCGTCGAAAATTGATCTGGTAAAAATTCAATTTTAAAAATAAGTACATTTATATTGGATATTTTATCAAATAAATTATTCCTCGTCAAGTGCGTGTGCAATATAGTTGCAAATTTTATATCACATTTAAATTATAAATCATAATATATTTTATGTCTAGTAAACTTACTTAATCTAATTATAAATAGATATTATGAACAACAATGTACCTTAAAAACTATCAATATTTGCATAATTATAATCCATTACAATATTCTTTATATATCAATCTATATATTAGGTTTATATATTGCATTTATGAAGTTTTTTCGGATACTATATTATTATAAGCTTATACTTATTATTATTAATAATTTATTTTATATATCATTCAATATGAATATATATTTATTTTTTACCAGATCAATTGTCGCCGCAAATAATAATTGGTATTCGATATAACAAGATTCAATTGTCGGCGGACCAAATAACGAGACACGATTCAATATTGTGTTTTTGGTTTTAGATTCTGAGCATATCCGAGACCGTATTGGTTTTACAATAATATGTTTATTATGTACATATATATGTATAGATACACTTTTTTGGGTAGGACTAGAAGGAGTAAAATTAAATTTTTCAGGCATAAAGCTATTCGAAAGAAAATTAGTTTTAATTTGTACTTTATAGAGGTAATTTTTTAATTTTAACATATACATATTTTTTAATATATGTATATGTATACACGTTTTTGTGTAGTATAGTTAAATAGAAGTTTTCCAGTTAAAATTTTCTGATGGAAAATTTATTCTAGTTGGTAGTATAAAGAAATCATTTTTCGATTTTCCCAGAAAACTACCAAAAATATGACCGAAAATTATTATAAATTGGAAAATTATAAACTTTAAATTTACCCTAATTGTTTATACTAAATGCACAAAATTTACATGGTTAAAATTAGGGATGGGCCGGTTCCGGTTCTCGGTTCTTCGGTTCTACCATGTCTATTTATCGATACCAGTTATGATTTTTTTTTTGTTTGTGGTTACACTGGTTTGGATTATTTGTTTCTTTTAGTTAATATTAGTTTTTATTAAAGGACGATTTAATTCTGTGATAACTGATAATAACTGCGCACGTTGGAAGTAGTATTCACACGACTTGCATGCCGCGTGTTTGAGTACCTATTTTTTATTTTTGCATCGTGCGTGCGTGCGTGTTTAATTTTAATTTTTGATTATAATATTAATCGATTTAAAATTAGTAAAATCAATGACAAGAAAAATTAAAGTGATGATGGGTACACAATGTTATTAATTTTGACATTATTGTAAAAACAAAATATCGAAAGGAAATCATATTCTGTTCAAATTTGTCAATCTCAAAAAGATAATTAATTACCAAAGGTACAAAAAGATAAATACCAATACTGAGGACTTGGATGAATAATTAAATCTTTTAGCTAGAATATTATCAGATATATGTATATACTAATTGTTTATGATTAAACTGAATTAAAATGTAGTGGATTGTATAAAATGATTAACACATTGAAGTTTTATTACGAATAAATTAATGTATTTAAAAATTAACTTTTTAGTGCTTAACAAACTATTAATAAGAATACAATGTGATAATACATAAAAAAATATAGAAAATATCACGGTGTAGGTGTGACTAGTTAAAAAACAAAACACAAGTGTTTAACCTTACTTAAATTATAACTTATAACTAAGGATTGCCGACTGGTAGATCAACCAGTTTTACAAGCTGGTAATTAACATAATAATAATACTTGAAACTGGTATACCTATATCCGATTAGAACAAAATCTACAGCTTTTTTCAGGCCTATAAAACCAAGTAAAATTAAAGACCCACCAACAATTACAGATTTCATAAACAAGAATAAAACATTTAAAATCGATGATCCAAAAATCAAAATAATTAGTGAGCTGATAGCTCAAATGATGATCTTAGATACCGATATTTTTAAGGTTTTTTGGGGAAGCAATACTGAATATCCAAGTATTAAAAATGTATCTATTAAATATTTTTGTTTGCCACCAGGAATCATTTTTTCTGAAAGACTTTTTTCAACATCAGGGTAAATTGTTGATAAAGAGAGAAACAGACTTAATCCAACCGAGGTAAAGATGTTGGTGTTTCTGAACAAAAATTTAAAAAAAAATAAAAATGTGTATAGTAGATAAGATAAATATTAATTATTATACTACAATAAGTTCAATTTTAATATTATAATAAATGAACAGTCGGTAATTGATAATTTTGTTAATTCGTATTTTTGATCCTATTCTAAATATATCCCATAATATATGCAAGTCATTTTTTTTCTTTATTTTATTGATTTATATATTCACATTGTTAAACAGAAGAACCGGTCACGGTGTCGGTACCGGTATCGAGAACCGAAAGAAGAACCGGATAAAAACCGGTACCGATTATTTTTCAAGAACCGGCCGATCAATAGTTAAAATATATAAAACTTGTTGTACACTTATAAAAGAATCATTGCTTTCAAAATCAATACAATCACAATAAGTTTTCTATCTGACGAACGACTAATGACCCGCTGTTTTCATAATTTGTATAAATCTAGTATAAGCATTCTTTTAAAAAATATATATATATACAGTTAAGGTTTGCAAAAATGTAGCTAAATATTTTTAGTTGAGTTATTTACAGATTGCGATGATTATTGATTTATTATCAACGGAATCAAAGAAACATATTAAGAAATTATCCAGTTCATCAACCAAATGTGAATATTTGTGTGTGCACTGTTAAAATAAAACGTGGGTAACAGGACGGAAGAAATAATAAGATGGCTGACGCCCTCAAATATATTTAGGTATTAAGGTTCCTGGAGGATTTGATATTTTATAAAGATATAAGTAGATACTAACTGTTGTTATTATTACAGTGAAAAAGTTTAGTAATCATATAGTAAAAAAAAAGTCAATTTTACAATTTATATACTTACATCATAATTTAAAAATAACTCGAAGAAAAAAAACACAATAACGAAGAAGACTATTGAAATAATTTTGTTTTTTACTACCTACCTATATTCATTTTTCTAAATTATATAGGCGCACTAAGTTTTTTTTTTTCTAAAAATAATTGTTTTTTATTTATATACTTAAATTAATACTTGTGAAATTGGTATTTATATTAATAAATATACATAATATTATATACTTTTATCGAGGACAGTTCAATAGTCCTTAAAGACATTTAGTGGGCCATTTAGAATTTAAGGGTATGAAATTGAAATGGTCGTAATATGATACATTTTAAAGTAACTTTAAAAAACTTTAAAAAGCTGTCTTGTATAAAATTGATTAAATATTTACAATGCCAGTAATTTGATATGTTCGTTGAACTTGTATGAAGTTACTCCCCCACTCTCATACCGAATTAAAATGTTAACATTGCAGTGCCACGAAGAACCTGGTTTCAGATTAATCGAATTTAGACTGCACATAAGGAGACTCTTCCCCTTTGAACATACGAGTAGACAATTCTCCTCAAATTAATTTCATTGTTCAATTATTGTTTTAATTAGGGATGGGCCGGTACATGAACCGACATTGGAAATATCGATCGTTTCGATCAGGTTTTTTTTTTCTTCTTTAAACCGTTATTTAAACAGTTTTTAATATATTGCCATATTGGTTATATCGGCTAATCGCAGTTATTAATATAATAATTGCTATATAAATTATATACAAGTATACATATTATATTAGGATAGTATAGCGACTATAAACGTTATTTTCCATCTATACGTCATAATTATTAATATTTATCAAGAGTGACGAGGTTCAAATAACTGCCAAAAAATGCAATTAATAAATATTTTTCTTAATTGATAAAAAAATAATTGATTTTTATCTGAAGAAACGAATTTTTGTCTTTTAAAATGCTGCTTCATTCGTATATACGACCGCAATATCATATTATGTGGGTTATAATATTTTGTCGACTGCAGCAGAACACCTAACGAACTCTGCGGGCTATTCTAGTTTAAACGCGATTTATTAATTAGATTAAAAAAATATTTATGAAATTATATTATACGCATGTTTACAATATTATAATATTACAATACATTGTGTTCTATATACGTTTCCATGAAAATTGAACTGAAAACTTGAAAATACCCTTGTACTTGCTCTGCCTACCTATATAAATACGAGATGCAATTTATTAAAAACGCATGTTAACTTAAAAAAAAAAAAACATTAAACAAATAATGTGACGAATACACTACACACTCATTAAATATACGTTTGCATGTACATGGTTTTTATATCCAAATGGCTATTATTTATGTTAAATTTAATAGTCGTGTTTGGTCTTCTGAAAAATTAATTATATTTTGTTTTCATTACCATATAAATTATTTATTACTTAATCATTCGTTTTATTGTACTTGGTCATTTTGTAATCAATATTTTATGATTAATTAAAATAAAATACGTTACAACAATAAACTAAATAAACATATTATGCGAACATTCCTTTTACGGTCCTACCCACACGATATTGAAATTAAATTCATAACGAAGATTAGTAATATACACCTTAATGCTGTGTACCTTACACTATTTATATTATATATATATATTTAAACAATCATTGATTTAAAAGGTTATGAACCTATTAATTATTAACACAATTCATATTAGGTTATAGATTTTAAACAAATTAAATTTCTATTAGGTTTCAGTGATTTTATTTATTACATTTTTTGATTTTAATATTGAGTAGGTATAATTAATTAAGTTAATTAGTATATGATTATAACGGTCACTCTTTATTATCATTCTACATGTAATTGTCTGTGTTTACTTTTTCTGGAATTAACCTTTCGGTCAGAAGATTTGATCCAATCGGTATTTTAATTTAAACTGTATTATAGTTTGGAAATGGTAATTTTTTCGATAAATGCATGAGAAAAAACTACCAAAAAACGACCCAAGTTTTTATGCAATTTTTCAATATAAACACAATTCAGTCCAAATAAATTTTTGATATTTCTTCGTAATTCCAAAAATAATGTTCTTAAATCTTGAAATTTACACTAATTATCCTGAATATGTAATTAAGTATTATTATATAACATTTTCAAAGTTTTTTTTAAATTAAATTTTGGCTATTTATAGTTATATACATTTTAGATTTCGAGCTCTTAAATCCTGAAAGGGGTAATTTTGAATATTGAGTACTGAACCTAATGCAATGTAAAATGTACGTTACTCCAACTATATTAAAAAATCACGAAAATACAGTTAAAAAGTCGAAAATACATTTTTAAAAATAACTCATATATAAATGTTTTCCACCCTATTATTTAACATTGAAAAATATATAGGTAAACCTTATACTAAACCTATTATATTTTGATATATTTAATTAGCCGGGAATTAAATGATACGAATTAAAGAATATTATATCGACTTCAGTTAGATATATTTCAAACTTTATTTTTGAAACACACCATTATAACTTTTAAATACTATAATATAATACATTAAAATATTTATAAAATGTGTTTGTTTAATTTTCTAAAATATAACGTCAAATATACAAATGATAAAAGTTGGTCTATCGTCCCTTCGGTCCTCGGATGACATGATAGTGTAATATTATTATTTTGAATTTAAAAGCCAATGATAAATCATTACATTCAAAAGACGATTCTGAATTAAGTTCATAATAGTATTATGAAAAAAATGTATAGGTAACCCATAAAAAGTTTTTATTAGATATTTTATTATTCCTTCTACATTTATAAAATATTTTCGTCATAAAAAGTAATGTTTTTATTTTTGCTTTTGGAAACTACTAGAAAAATCTACCTCATCAAAGTAAAATTTAGAACCGATTTGCTACCTATCAAAAATTAAAAAAAGTCGTTTACTCTAATACTCCTACTCTACTCCTTTTACTCGAACAAAATATATACAGACATAAAAAAAACCAATATCTTCCATGGTTCTCTCAGAATTTATAATTAAGTTGTCTACAATTTAATATATATGATCAAAATAATTTAAACAAAACTAATTAACTTTGTCATTAAAAGGATTTTATCGATTTCTTCAAATGTTTATACTTAGGAACAAAATATATATATATACTTCGCCAGAACTTTATGTAATTTTTTTCAAAAATCACATTTTTACCTGAAAAAGGAAATCTTATACCTTAAATTGATAATCTCCTACAAAATGTTTGTCGGCTGGTATACTCGATTTATTACATGGAAAAATCGATATTTTTATAATTTATATTTTATGTAATATTTTATATCTACATTTCTGTCGAACTTTAAATTATTTAAAAAAATGTTAGAGAATAGAATGCCGCACAATATGTTTTATGTAATACGGAAGCTAAAATCGGTGCTCATCAATGATGCATCACCAGTCTCGTAAAGCATTCGACTAAATATATATAAATACTTTTATGGTATTTAGAATCAGAATATTTTTTAAATAAATTATTTTCAAAGTATTTGAAATAATATTTCATAGGTATTTAAGTATTTCTGAATACAATTTCTTATAATAATTAATTATAAGATATTAATTTTAAATAATTTCAACATAATATCAATATTCAAATATTAAAATTGACCAAAAACTAGTTATATTATAATATATTATTATTATATTATTATTATTTTGCACATGATTCTATTGTTCATATAATACGTATATTATTAATATAAATTATTATAATAAATTTAATTAATTAAATTTCACATCCACTTTTGGCGATCAGCATTAAACAGAATATTCCAAGATACACAAAACATCCCTTATTATACTTTTGTACAATTTCCTTCATAATTGAAATTCCTCAGAAACTGTTTGTATTAATTTATTTTTTATAATTTTTTGATTAGAATTTTAATTTTTTTATATTTTAAATTTTTGTTGACTAAATAACTAAAATCTGGGTGTTCTGTTATTCTATATACCTATACCTGAGCAGCTGTACCTCATATATGTCTAACAAATCAAATCAAAAATTAACGAATGTGATACACTATGCTTTTTTATAACGCTTATGAATGCTTCTCTTTTATTATTGTCTAAATAATGTATAACTATATTAATATTTTTATTCTATTTATTACCTATTGTCCTAAAGTTTTGAAAGGGCACCTCTGCCCCTTATACCATAAATATATACCATATGTTATAATACTGTAAAAAAAAAAAACGTTGGTAAAAAGAATTAATATTAATATTTAAAATGTTGTAAGAGCTAAGAATGCAATTTTTGTAACAATTTTATTATCTATTATTTTATTATTATATATATCACGTCAAATAATTGCTCAAATACTTAGTTGAGTGTAACTCAAAAATGAAGGCCTACAAAATTAAAATAAAACGATACGATTATTTAAAAATGCATACCAAGTATCTGTATTTGTTCTTAATTACTTTTACAAAAAAGTATTTGAAATGCGTTTTATATTGTTATACATGCATCTCTATTTAAGTACAATCGTAAAAGTATATTTTACAAGACTGCGCATCGCGGGCATATCGAAAATTCTATATTTCACGTAGAAGGTATAGTTGGAAATACATTTTGAAACAACAAAAATGTCTATTTTTTCTCTCTATAAAATAACGCAATAAAAAATATTTTTTCATTTGGTCATTGTACGGTCTTTTGAACCATTATATAAACGCCTATTATTTAGCGTTATTAGTATAGATATTATACGTACATTTAATTATCATAATTTACCAAGTATAGTTTTTTAAACCCATTTAAATATGTCGTAAAATCGCATATTTCGAGACTGTACAATGTACATCGACAGTACATGCTGGAATTTACGCTATTTTGTTCGAAAATCGATATATTTCCTAACAACACGTGTACAGGTAGGTACCTACAACATCTACCTTGAATGACCTGATTTATTGTCAATTATATCACGCATTTCGTTATCACTGCGCAGTTTTAAATCCTTTATGATCCACTCTGAGTCCTTTTATTTTTCTTAATAGACGCAATAATATATTATGTCGGATTATATTATAATTAATACTCACCAAAGGTTTCCTAGGTATATTAGAATAAAAATTTGTAGAAAAAATATTGTAAATTGACATAAAATAACCAATAGATAGGATGCGGTTTCTTATACACCTGCGCCTGCTATTATAATATATTTACAACAAAATTTAAATAGAAATTGAGGGAGGTGGTAACCTTCATAACACTCTCCTAACTAAACTGATATTATTATTATTATTATTACATTATTATCCTACATATTGACTAACCAGTTTAAGATTTTAAACTCAAAAAAATTTAAAAACAGATTTTGTTCGTGATGCATTTAGACCAATAAGCGAACAGTAAATAAGCATACTTTTAGTTGTCCAATTTAAATTTAGAGTACTAATTTGAATTCGCTCATATTTCTCTATGTTGTGTATGAAAATTTTTTATATTTTTTTTAAATTTATGACTCTTTAATTTCACTGATTAACTTGAAAAAAAAAACTAGAAAAATCATGTAAAGAATCGGAATTATAAAAAATTTAATATTTTCCTTAAAAAACATAGAATAAACATTTACGAATTTAAATAGGTTTTCGTAATTAAAAATGAACCATTTAAAGTACGCTTAAAATGGCTCCATGATTTTTCACTTATAATCAAAAATATTTTCGAGCGGTGACTTGTGCATGCGCGTAATTGAATAACTGATAAGAAGTTGTACGAGCAATTACACACACTATAACACGCCTTATCTGCAATCAATTAGTCATCTATTCATCATTATCAATTGCTTATACTCTGCAACTCCTTAAAAATAAACCACTTCTAACCCCCTTAAGAGGACGCCAAACACTCATTTTTTTAAGGAGTTTAATATTGGTAATTTTTATGAAATTCTAAGAAAAATTAAAATCCAACAATTTAAAAATATTTTAATATATTTTTTTAAAAGTACCTAGTTTACAAATATTCCCGTGTTAGTACCACTATTTATTGTTCTATAACCGCGGTATTTGGATATTTGTTAAAAAATCATATTATACTTACCTTTGTAATTCAAATTTTATAGCTTTCAAATTGATCGTAGATCATTAATACTGGAACCAAATACCAAATAAAAGAAGAGAATTTTATCTAATTTTTAACAGAAGATTTTTATTTTTTTTTTCTTGATAAGTATTTTACATTTGTAATGGTTGATCCTTAAAAAAAGCAAAATTTTACAATGTATGAAAAATAAAATATTAACATCAAACAAAAATAGCTCCGTCAAAATTTAGTAAATGCCTTCAGCTTTTCATTGATATAAAAAATATTTATTTGCGATTGTTCTAGCCGATATAATGCTTGAAGTGCGAACCTATATTTTTACGGACTGTTTTTCTGGGTGTAGCGTCTTCTTAACGAGTTAACAATTAACACTCTTCTACAAAATCAATTAAATTTAATAACACAATAAATTTTAGTTACCTAAATTATTATCGTTTAATAAAAAGCACTTATATAAAATATATATATATCTACTTATACTTTTATTTTTTACTTTATATATTTCTATAATCGTTATCGCTAATGAAAAAGTACTGTTTTGAATTATTGTAGTCTTGAACTGGACGATCGATATTATAATAATATATAGGTACTATCGTATCCCATTAACGATGGCATGAATGACCAAACTATATAATTATGGAATCATCCTTGGTTGATCGGTGAAAAATTACTATAATACCTAATAATTGCGTTCGAATAACATCGATAATAATAAATCAACAAACTCCGAAATAATTTCAATTAACTAGTAAACAAATAGACCAAAAATAGTCGTCGTATACAAAGCAAAGCAAATAGATAATAGGCATAACACTCGAGAAACGAAAATAATCCACTTTGAGGTCGGATCAATAATAATCAACAATTATTAGTGTAGTAGGACTACGATGGTATACTTATTATTTAAAACGCGATAATCCGATTGATTCGAAACTAGAAATCCGCGAAATTATACGGTTATAAATACTATGGTTGCGCAACGACCTATGTGTGCTGCAGAAAAACGAGTCCCAAAAAGTTCTTATCAAATTAAGTACATTTTACTCACTGGTTACTAGCGCTCCCTAGTAGAGAAATATTGACAACCGATTATTTACAAAAATGCAAACATATTGAAAAATAGATAATCAATTATAAAGTTTTTCCAATCTTAACTGGACGAACTTTAAAACTATTTAATTATGTTTTAGTTAGGTACTTAAATTAATAATTAAATCATAAAAATTCCAAGTTATTGTTGTGTTAGTGAACCTCATGTAGCCTCACACACTCTTTTTGGAGTGCCTAAAGACGGGTGTAGAAAAATTTTGCGGGAAGAAGCATGTGATCTGCATAAAACCGAAATGTTGACTGATGTTTTTATCACGTATATAACTATGAGGATGAGACAATTCAGTTATATTAAAAATCGAGAAACAATAAAAGTTAATAAAACTAAAAAAAAAAAAACTAAATCTAAACTGGTATCCCACGTAATAACTAATAAGTAAGTATGATGCTGTATATTATTTGTTACATGTCTAAATATTATTATATTTGTCAATGGATTGTTCTTTGAAAGTACCTAATAATTTATAAACAGTATTACCCTTATAATCAAGTATGTATTTACACCAGCACTAAAGAAATTATTCATACCCGAGCGTTTTTTTATTCTTTTATCCACTTCATTTCTCCTACTAGTTTGACTGATTTTATTTTACGTCAAAACTCAAAGCATGAAATTGGAATTATTTTTCAACTTTCTTAATTGACAATTGTTGAAAAATCAAAAATAATAAAATATATACAATAATGTTAATATCGTCGTAACTACTAATTGTATGCTAGATGGCACTATTGGTCGGAGAGTAATTTTATACATTTGAGATAAGAAACACTGGGGGTCATAGAATCACACCTCGTTGCTCGACCATACTACCATAGTATCTATAGCCGTGGTAAGTAGTAGGTTACCGTAATGTCGCAAATAACTTTACAAAAGTGTGTATACACTTTTCTGGATATGAAATACATTGGTGATTTTAATCGTTTGAAAATTAAAATTATTATAGTCGCAGACAATGCCAAAATGAAAATTACTCGGAAGAGCACACGGTCATAAAACAATAATTCTTAAACAGTTTATAGGTACTGCGTTATAATTATATGCTCTACGGTTCATGAGAATATGTAAAATAAAAGGTTTCTCGTAAATTATTAATATTTTTTGATTTAGTCAACACATTAATTGCTTAGAAAATTGCTAACGTTGATCGAGAAATTACGACATCTACTATAACTACCTACTTTTCCCCACCCCCGGCATATAATATGTCGATAATATATGATAGTATATAATAATTTAAAACCATAATATTGTATAATAATAATGTAACACTCTGACTTTTAGAATCTAACGTATGCGTATATTATTTGAAAATTTCTTTGGCTTGCTGAAAATTACTTCATACACGCTTCGCATTTCAACTATTACATATAGGTAAAAGCGTTAAAAGTAATTTTTACAACATTGAATATTAAAGGTAATCGCATGACCTGTTTTTGCGTGTTGTGTGGCACACACTTTGTACAGTAGCACACTCGAAGTGCACAATAGTAAATTCGTATACTATATAGGTAGGTAGGTACTTACCTGTATAAGTATGTCAATAAATGGTAAAATAGTAGCAAATTGGACAATTTTCAATATAAAAACGTTCCTGATTCCAGGTTTACTTGGACTTTACTTACTTCATATATTTGTTAAGGACTAGACTTATTTATCGTTCATATCAGTAGGTACCTATTATCAGCGCCAGATGGGAAGCTATACCGGTCCAACAATTTTTTTATAAAATAAATACTACCGAGTCTACAATAAACATCGAGTCATAAATTATAATAAACCGTTTAAAAGATGAAAACTTTTTCTATGTTTTGTTGGAATTAGATTTTCAAAATAAAGTTTTGTTTTTTGTACAATTTAATATTTACCAAGTAATACGCCTATATTGTTATAAGTACCTATGCTATATTTTCAAGTTGTTAATACGATTTTTTAAACATTGGCATCCCACAAAACATAGTTTAACTTCTCATTTATCAAACGGTGGTACAATTTTATTTGCACGTTATTTCAAAGTTACACGGCGTTAACACATTTTTTATGCGCTCGGGCACAATAAATATTCTCATCTTTCATATTTTGTATACATTTTGACTCTGCGATTACAAATGGAGGACTGAGGAGGTTTAGTTATATACAGTGCTCGAATTTGAGAGGGGGGAGATGCGCAAGGGAATGGAGCTCCTCTACTATTTTATAACATTTTGAGAGCACTCTTACTAATTATTTTTTACTGTATACGAGTTACATAGTTTGAGAGAACACGCATTTATTGAAAGCCCAAGAGTACCCCTTCTTCTATTTCTCCAATTCGAGCATTGGTTATATATAAAGCGTAAACGTGATTCTTGTCAAATATCGCGATTGCACGATAAAAAATGGAACTGTCACAGGTCTATTTTTAAATTAGTTTTAAAATACAAATATTTAAAAGTTTTTCTTATTTTTGATTTTCATTTTTCTCAAAATTTCATAAAAACTGCCTATACGAAACCCCCGGAAAATCGTGTATGTAGCGTCCTCTTAATATTATCTCCGTAAATCGTAATAAATTAATCAATTCGAATTATTGCGTATACTGATTATTGCAATTTAAAAAATTCTATTAAAAAATTTATTCGTTCTTCCAAAAAAGAATGGGAAACTCAAATGTAGGTATGATTTGGACTCTTTTTTAAGGAATGAACAAATATTTTATATTATCATGATATCAAAATCTATACTATATAAAATTATATTGTATAAATTATGGTGTATAGGTGGTATATGTATATAAATACTTTTTAGAATAGCTCGTGTATAGAAGTTATGCAATGCGTATATGACGTGTATAGCAAAGGTGTGCAATTCGATGGACAATATTTATGATTCAATTCGACATACTTACTAATCATAATATATTATTGTTAGAACATGATTTTGTGAAATCACCCAAGTTGACCATAGATAACTTAAAATATATCTAGATAAAGATAAAAGATAATTGATAAAAATAAATCAAAATAAAGATAAAAGATAGTTAAAATTTATATTATCTATTAAAAGCTGAAAGATAAATATTTTTCATATAGATATTAAAAAAATATAAAATATTTTTAATAATTTTCAATGTTATTTCTTTGAAGACTAAATTTCAATATCAAAATACTGATTTTATGACAAATTTGTTTGGTATTAATTTATAAAACAATAACTACAATTGTTCATAAAATTTATACAAATTAATTTATTATGATTATATAATTATAATTATAATTATTTAATTAATTCTTCGAAGAACGCTCGATTTTCTACCTTCAAATACGGGAGCATCTGTTGCAGGTCCCTCTTCTTTTCGGCAGATAGACCGTTATGACACGGTAGTGTTGGTAAAATTGAGTCCTTAATTTTTTGAGTTGTAATCCCTTTTTTGAGAACCTTGCAGGTGTTCTATTTTTCAAGTTCATTGAACGTTGTTCTCGTCTTAACGACTCCGTTTTTTTCAATTTTAATCCAACTGCATTTGGAAATGTTTAGTTTTGTTGTGTTGATGTATAAATCGGCTGCTTGTTTAAAATCAATAAAGTCGTCAAGTTGGAGCATAGTAACTATAAAAGGATTATTCGGTGTAGTATTCACTATAAGTTTAATCAGGTCGTTAGGAACTTAACAATTTTCAACCCTTTTGCGTTTCTCGATTTGGGCAAAATCCCTGTCACATGGTGAATATGAATGGCCAGAGACCAAAAATGTATGGTTTATCTCATCATACTTGCATGTAATCGTCAAATAAATCCAAAGAAATAACATCATTTTATTTTTATTTTGTCCGATGCAGTTATCTGACCACACGGTAAGTTTTTTTTTTAATCATGATATTATTATGAGCAGGAGTACTGAGTGCGTTAAAGAGGCATAAGATACAATGAATTCGGGGAATGGCACTTAGCCCGTTAGAACTACATCCGGCATATAGCTCTCACGACATTGTTTAGGCTTTTTGTACACCAATATTATGGTCGTGGCACATAGCCCTCTTTAGAGGTTGTTGGCGATGGCACATAGCTCAGTTTTTCAAGTCTAACTCAATTTTTTTTTTTTTTTGGCACTTAGCCCGTTATTGATTTCCAGTCTTCAAATGTTCTTAAACTTAATAATGTAAAAATTCCAAACTCTTCAAGCGTGTTACCACTAGTTTTCTATACATTTTGAAAGTAAGTATTATGATATTAATTGGTTAAACGATTGTGAATAATCTACGTACCTATAATATTTTATAGTTTATACAACTTTGTATGGAAACCTAATGAATTTGTGTACATTATGTCACTGGAGGTGTATATATCCACCAAAATTGTGTTTACATTTGTTGTAGTTTTATTTGTAGAATATAGATATTAACTTAATACTTAAAATTAAAACATAAAATACGTGTATACATTTTATAAACAATTATTTGAGTTCAAATTGTTACTCGACCAAAAACAAGATAGTTTATTTTATTAAAAAAAAACAACAACCAATTAATTTAGTTTTACTATACTGTTTATATAGATCTATGTCAATAGTGTACTACTTTGTTTTGTTATCGGGTCAAGTTTCAGGCAATACTTCTGTAAAAATTGTTTAACTTTATTATTTAGTATCAACGCAAATAAATTATGGAGTTATCTATAAACGGTCGATATGAAAGGTATAAAGATTTCACAGAGATAACGGAGCATATTAACACAATTAATTGCATACCTATAACTTTGAACGACAGTATACGCAACACTGTGCGGAAAATGTACAAAATTTTGTACCAACGAAATATTTTCGGAACAGATTGTAGTATATATTTAAAATAGAATTGTCCCTTTTATGCGTATAACGTACCGTATAGTTACTTACGGTAAAATGCCAACAAACTACCGATATTTTTTGAATACACAACAATAAAAACTTTCTTATTTTACTCATATCGTGTTTTATACGAATAGACGTAATTTAACGATGTCAATGGGATTCTGTACGATTTCGAGGAAGAATTTAGCTATAGACCGATTCTCGCCACCATTTAAACTCTGATTATAAATTATTAATTACCCATCCAAACATGGTAGGTACATCGAAACTATAAATAGTTCAATATTACAAATTCCACTTATGTCATAAATTATATTAATTATTTATTATGTTCAATAGAGTAAACACGTCCTATATATTTCATTTTAAATTACAAATTATATCGTCGTATTATTATCGATTTCAATATTGTAAAACCCGAGTAGAAATAAATTTCATATTTTATAGTAATATACATCTATATTATTTTCCTTAAGTGAAAAATAAAAATATCTAGATAAATGTATTTAGATGTACATGACGTTTTTACCTATCTAAGATAACCGTTCAGATAGCTGGTAACTCGTCATTATTTATCCAGGTAAGATAAGACGTATGCGAAATACCATCTAGATAAATCTTTTTAAATAATAAATACAAATTCAAAAATTGGTTTTATGACAATTTTTAAAGAAAAAAGAGAGAAGAAGGAAAAAATAAAATAAAATAAAATAGTCTCTTTTTTATAAGTTATTATAATATTATATTATTATTCTTACCGTACACTTTCTATACTCTAAAACAGTATTTATTTAAGATCTTCTCGAAAAGTATTCTAGCTGTACGATAAGAGCCTCATCAGTGTGGAGCAAAGATATATAGTGCAGTAATTTCATATTATGTTAATCTATTCTATACTCTGTAACATTCTGCCTACTATATAGCAAAATAATAAAGATGATTATTATTATTATTATTATTAGATACATTTTTATCTGAAACTGAAAATCGCCAAAAAAAAAAAAAAAAAAAAAACCGAACAACAAAGTTTTCGAGATATACGGTTTGGGGTTGGGGGGAGGGGTACACGTGTACTCACTCGAACGAACGCTGTGCAGCGGTTGTCGCCACCGCGCGAAACACACGGCGTCGGCAATGTGACCCGCGGCTGGGTCAGGTACACGGGGAATTACGCTTAAATCGTATTTTTCGACGTTATTTTCACTACGTTAACGCGTACGAAATGCACACGCGTACCACATCAGCGCGCGCGCGCGCGGAGACCGACACTGTTTGACGGGCGGCCGCGACCGCGAAACTAAGTCCGCTTTTGCCGCCGTGTTCGGCAAACGACACGCCAAGCGGACGCGGGCGCAAAAAAAAAAAAGAAAAAAAGAAAGAAAAAAAAGTCTCATTTGACTCCCGCCCCCTCCACCGCCACCCTTTTGACGGTTTTAGGGGTGGGGACGGTTGGGGTTCGCGTGTACTCGCGTAAAGGCCCGCGCCGCCATACAATCGATACAATCCTCCATGACCTTGTTTTTGGAAACACGCATAATATACGTTCCCGCGTGTTTATATACGATAGACGCCGTCGTCGAATATATTATTATTATTATTGTTATTATTATTATTATTATTATTATTATTATTATTATTGTATAATATAGGTATGTATAACCCGATCGGGGTGTTCAAAACGAACGACCGGATAATCGTCTGGACGAGTTAAATAGATAAAATTGTCGCTCGCAAAATTTCAGAAAATTTACGGACGAGTTCTTGAAAAATTTTTCATACGTTAGGTAGGTACTTACTTGCTTTTTTTTTATATTTTTTTTCCTCGCCGTTCGCAAAATACATCTTGCAGCACCGGGGGCCCGGTGTCCTAGTAAAATCTTACCCCCGGAGAACGGTAATTTAACTGCAGTATATATAGGGTGAGTAGCAGGCGTCGATTAATATAATACGGAGTTCTTCCCCGTCGTTTTAAGGAGATCATATCAAATTATTCGCGAAGGATGGGTTTGGGTCGCTATTATTGCGCCGGGTGTTTGTATGACACATGCATAAATTCTAAAAAAAATTCTTCTCGTTTTTCAAAACATAATTGTTTCTTGTTTTTCTTTTAGAAAACCGTGTTATAGCTTCAAGACCTTTAAAATATTTGATACGATTCGATTCATATGTGATATTAGTTTTGTTTAAAAAAAATGTAAGTACATTTCCCCATTTTTTGGGGACCCCAAATTAGATTTCGAAAAATTTTTCCTACAATATTTATCGCGTAATTTGTATACGAATAATCCTGGAATGTATGGAATGTAATTATGCATATATGGCACCATGAGATCCATGAGAAAAGTTGATTATAATGTAGAAACATTTCTCCAACCCCTCTCATCGTAAAATATCACAATTCTTGAATTTTTTTTTGCTCAATTATTTAGTACGTATTTTTACGATAGGGGGGCTGGACAAACGTTTCTACAGTTCCTCCCCCACACTAAATATTTTTCTTGTGGTTTCGGTGCCATAAAAATTCCGGGATTGATTGAACAAATTCACACAAATTACGTAGGTACTAAATATTTGAGGAAGAAAAATTCCAAGATCCAATTTGGTGGAAGGGGAGGGGGAGAAATGTATGTAAAAAATTTGGCATGTTCACATAAAAAGCCATTTTATATGTCTGTTGACTGTTATCGTGTTTTTCATATAAATAGAGTGCTCCAAAAGTTCAAAAAAATATGAGTGTTCTGAAGCCCCCAAGCTCGAAAAATCATAATAGTAAAAAAAGAAAAACACAAATTAAATTTTTTAAAATTTAAAATGAGTACTCAATTATTTGATAGTTAAAAAAATAATTTGCCTTCAAATATTCAAAGTTTTATTTTTCAAAATATAATGATCAGTTATCTGGATAAGATAATATATAACTATATTTGTATCTAGACTCAGGCAAAGATAAATAAGTTAAAATTTTTTTATATAAAATAAAAGATGAATAGTATGTATCTATATAAATTTATTTAGATATTTACCAACACTAACCTAATACAATGATTAGGCCTGCGATTTTAAACGTTATTCGTTTTAACACGTTTATTTATAATGTTTTCCGTTTAATAACTATCTATTTTCGTCATTTTAACGTTTAAAATAACATGTTTTCAAAGCAATCTTACAATAAGACAATAAAGAGTAGTAAAAATGAAACTAGGGTTCGTGGCGCACTCGCAACTTACAAAAATGTGTCAGTCTTGCAATAAAAAAAAATCTATTTCAAAAAATATTAAAAATTGAAGATGTCGGGATTTTTAGCGTTATTGCGTAAAAGATTTGCATAATTTAATGAACGTCAAATAAATTCAAATGATAGTTGATGCAATATTTTCCGTTTTAAAACGTTATTTAAATTTTGCGTAATGATGTTAACGATTTTAAATTGTTATAACGTTATACATAATATATAACGTTTTCAAACCCTGCGAAGCACTCCGCTCGTTGGGTATAGGATACCGGTGGTGGCTGTATTGAAAAAAATTATATTGGATATATTGATAAAACGATTCTGAGCGAAGCTTCGGTGTATTATAACGTGAGTATAATACCTACTGTCGGCAGGGTTAGGCAAGATACCAAAAAGATACATGACACACGATAAATTCGTTTTGGATACCTTGATACAAGAAAAGATACTACAAGTATCAAAGACATATTAAAGATACACGATACTCTCAAAAATATTATTATTATTTTATAAGTAGTAAAAATTTTTGTTCTTTATTATTACAATTTTATAAAAAAATAAAAATGTTCAACATAATATAGGTGTATTAGGGGTAATATAGGGGGTGACCACTGACCACACGTCCCGTTAAAAACGAGATTATCCAGTTTTCCAGTATTGCGTCTCCCCAAATCCCAACACATTTTAAACGCAATGCTTATACCTATATTGTCCAGTTTCGGACAGTAGATCCGTTTTGTTGGACAATTGCTTTTCGTATAAACACCAGAACTGACCTAAACGACAACACTATAATATCATGTGACATGTTGGGGTATATTCGGCGGTTTCCGCGACTTTTCTTACCGACTATAAATTATGTTGGTCATATTTTTAAATAATAAAAAAAAAAAAAAAACGAAAAAGTCATTATATATTGGCGATAATAACGTGTTAATATATAATAAAAAATATTGTTTATGTCGTTTATCACGTAATTTGGCATTTACACATAACGTAATAATAATATTATTATTACCTGATAATATTAATATGTTAATTATTATTATCGTTTATAACAGATTTTTTAAAACGTTATGCGAATAACTGTGTAAAATTATCGTAAGAATAAATGTATAGATGCGGATTTTCGTCGTCTATACTTTTTTTTTTTATTAATTAATATATAGTTATTATAGTTAGTGTTAAAATATGTGTACCCATTCTCCAGTATTAAATTTTATCTAGTTTGTACATTTGAAAAGTCAGTTTTCGATTTTTTTTTAACTTATAGGTAACAATTTATAGTTAACTAGGTGCAGTTACCTACCGTATGAACTAATATATATATATATATATATAATAATAATAATATATAGTTAAAATACCTGTATATAGTCGAGTTATATTATCTAGAATTAATTCTGTTTATACCGAATAAAGTTACAAAAAATGTCTAGACTTTAAATCAAAGTTCAAACAAATCCTATATCATTATTAATGCCTATAATAGGAGTTATTAAAAGAGAGTGTCATAACAGACGAAAACTTTGAAATGACATTTATACTACTGAAATTTTACTTTATATAAGTAGGTACCTACTTCAATTAGTTATTTATTATCTATATTTATTTGTACTTTTATGTAGTTGGAACTTTGTTTACAGTTAAATTCAACTTAAGTCTTTTAAAGTAGAATTATTTAGCATTTAATTTTCAATTTAAATAAAATAGTAAGGTAACCGTATATCTACATAGGGCGGTCTCCATAATATAGTAAGGAAAGAGGAGTAGAAAAACATAACCTGAAGAATTCCTTAAAAGAGTTCCTGAGAATTCCTAACCTAACCTATTACATACAAGATTAAAATTACAAAAAAAAAGTCAGACAATATATTTAATTTAATTTATATTTTTTTAATGGTTTATGTTTCAATAAATATTATAATTTTTTCATATAAATTAACTCTTGTTTTTTATATTATTATACATAATAATTAAAAACCATTAAAGTGTTTGATGTTGAATCATTGATGATAATCACAATTTCTTAAATCGTTTTTATTTTAAACTTTTAAAAGTTTTGTCATTAAGCAATTAACAACTACATATTAACATTAACTTATAAAGATTCTTATTAAAATAAACGGTTATTACTTTTTATAAACTTAACGTTTATTTTGTCGTTAACTTTGACCATATTCTTGATTATTTTTACTTCTAAATCCAAACGCTCGACTTTTTTACCAAAATATTTAATAATATTTTCATATTATTTTTTATAATAAATCAGCATTTTTATTTAGGTATACTGTTTTAATTGTTTTATTAAAACACCTAAGTATAATTTGGTTCGCTTTCGACATAGGTTGGTACATAATAAATATGTAACGTGAATATTGGGTGACGTTCGCACTTATTAATAATTTATTGTGGTTTAGAGTACTTAAAAAGTTAAACGTAATAATAATAATTATTATAAAGAAAACAATATTATTATACTTTATTTAATATGGTTATTGTGAGCATATATTATAGATTTTTATTAGTTTTAATAAAATAATGTTTTTTTTTTTTTTTTTTTTTGTACATTAATATTGTAACAATATATATATTTATATTATACATCTTAATAGTGTCCTAATTTCATATTTTCATTAGAAAAAAAAAAATCGGTCAGTATGTGTTAGAAGCACTCGTTAGGTAGGGTACTGTATTGAATTCGAAAGCAATGATAAATCATTTCTGAACAAAGCTTCGGTGTATAATATATAACATAAGTATTTACTATACTATTACAATTAGCATCTATACGGCTAATAAAAAAAACGATGTCAATATGCATAGTGCTATACTGCTATGGTAAATATTCGGTGTCAATTTCAAGTTTCTGGCATTTTAATTTTCCAATTTATAATAATTTTCTATCTTTTTTGGTAGTTCTAAATATAATATATCACCCATATATAACCGCACGACTGGTTTATTTGTTATATATTCTAATTTATATTTATGATGTGGTTTGTCTTATAAAAGATAGTTTTTCGAAAACTACTTTGAAAATCAAAAAATTACTTGTATAAAATACTAACTATATAGTAGAATGAATCTCCTATCAAAAACCTCTATACCAGAAAACTCTTAGTTCACTCCTTCTGTCCAAAATAGTGTAAATATATACACATTGACAAAATATATCTAAAAAAACACATCATTGTATTGGCTATAAGCTCCGAATCTAAAATAAACTAAATAATATACATGTGCGCTTGTTAATAAGGAGTTGAGCGATTAAATCTATTATGTTGTTCTATGCTGCAGTAATCTATTCATATGTGCAGTTGGTATAGGTAACGATCATAAAAACAATATACTTTATTTACAGTAATATTTTTTTTTATGTATAATATTATATGATTCTGATACGATTATACGAATGATGTATTATGACAATCACGACTGTTTATTCATTTACATCATAATACATATACATCAATTCAGAAGCTTCGGATAAATATATACGAATTATTAATTATTGTGGTAAATAATAATAATAATAATATATACTTGTGATCACATACGTTGAATATATAGGCAATATAGACTTGAAACCGTCCAATTATACATTGTGGGCTCTACATAATATTATACACTATACATTATACGTCATACAATTATCAGTGGTGAATTTGGGGAGGGACGCAGGGGAACATAGCTACTCTTAATTTTTTTCACGTTTAACAGCGTACCCCTTAATTTATTTATCAAGGAACGCAGTGTTTGTTTTGATTTTTATTTAACATTTTTAAAAATTATAATTTATTTTTTTTTAGGGAAAAATCGTGAAATTACTAAAATGATATTGTTTTTTGTCCTTATCACATAATAAGTTTTAGATAAAAAAAACATGATATAAAATCTTGAATAGTTGATCTTATTAAATCATATTGGTATCTTTTAGGTAATAAATAATCTTCATTATCCGTGAACGGTTAAAGCCTAAAAGGATGGCGAAATCAATGCAACACCGATAAACTTCATTTCCGTCTACAACTTCCTCATTTAAAAGGAAAAGTGTTAAATTATTTTTAAAGAGGAATGTTTAAACTATGCTATCTTGAAAATATGTAGCCCAACAATGATGTTTGATTTTTCTATTCTTTTCATGTTATATAATAATCTAAAATGTTTTTAAAGAATGTCCCCTGGTTAAGAAACTTTGGATAGGGGGTGTGGGGGACGAAGTCCTCTACGGCCGGCTTACATTTTCTTTAATATGTCCCGGAACGCTGATTTTTTTAACTAAGCTCAGTCCGTCCTTATTTTTTTTTCGTTTCAACCACTAACGTTAAGATATAGTGATATTTTGACATTATGTGCCAGTGTTTTTTTTAGTTCAATATGTAATATGTCTCTTGTTTTTAGCTTATATAGAATATGGGTTTCAAATCTTACAAAGAATAATAATATACAATACCTACAACAATAACGTAAAAGATGTGAACATCTTGTATATATACCGAACAATATATGTATACCTATGCTGCAGGTAGGTATATAAAAAGTTAATTTTGCAAAAAAAAAAAAAAAACCCTATTACTTTTATTAGATTTAGAACCCTTTCAATCTAAGCCATTATTATATGTCGTGCACTTTTTCGGATTCGGGTAAATTATAAGTGTATACGACACCGGGGAAAACGCAACATATATTATATATTACATATATATATACCTATTATATCATACTCGTATATATATTATATGGGTTAGTATGAGTACGTATATAATATTATAGGATATATAGGTTTATAGGTATTGAAAAAAAAATTTACCAATTCGTCGTTTTTGCCGTAAGTATATTCTCGTTATATTATATTCTCGTATCACATATGCGTATATATACGGTATAGGGTGCGTTCAAGTATTACGTAAGCGCCTATAGGGTGATGGGGGAGGAGGTTAGAACCATATGCTGACGTCGGCAGTAATAAAAATCAAAATATATTCCTAAATATGCTGTACCTATATATAATTGTTTTTATCAAAATATGTAAGAAAATTTTTCATTTATTTTTAATCAATTCGTATAAAATTCGGAATTTTTATTTTATTTTTTCAATATAGGGGGGGGGGTCGGTCGTTTTATGACGAGGGGGGAGTTGGGGGTCTA
>JAIPRL010001481.1:24593-48271 GCA_025469235.1 Pemphigus obesinymphae | reverse complement strand
ACAGTTTATTTAATTTTCCTCTCCTCGTTTTAAAACAATTTGGTTTAATTCAAGCGAAAATAATTTCTATTCTGCCGACTGATAATCAAATATTGCCGATTGGGGGGGGGGTGTCACCCCCCCATGGCCCACCTTCGGTTCGTCCCTGGTAAGTAACTACCTATACTTATGAATGATTCTATTTTGGTGTGTGAACCTACACGTCATCTATTAAACCTAATGCCTATAAGTTCAACATGTATTTAATTAATCGCACAAATTTAATTACGCAAAAATTGGTTAATCAAATGGACATTTAGCTTTCCCGAAAGCTGTACAAAATAAGCCCGATTGTGCTTTATAATAAGCCCTGTGTAAAATAATCTAGTAATTTATCTGTATATAGTATAATATACTTACCTAAAGGACTGCACCTGAGTCCCTTCAAGCCGAGCATGTGCTCAGCTGATGTGTACGTGCCTTTATACCTATAATACGAGTATGTACATATATATTCATATTAGTGATGGTGATCCCAAAACCAGAGCCGGCGTAGGAGGTGATGGTAGATAAGCTCTTGCACAGCGTTTTCGGGACTTCGCACTGATTGAAAGCCTACTATATGTTGGTTTTCTTATCTATTCAATATTAATTTGAACCCTGAGATGGATCGCAAAATATAACGCTACCAGTCTAAAACATTGAACAGCAAGTTTAGGTGGCACTTTTATATTAAATGATATTTATCGCTATTATTGAGGCGCACCAAAAGTATAAATAGAGTTATGGAATATTTGGGCGTTAAATAACGTTGATAATAATATTATGTAGGTAATCAATGGCGTAGCCATGAATTTTGTATGCCGAGGGCTAAGATCTCTTAACTATTATCCTCGAAGACAAAACTTATTTATTAATATTATAAAATTAAAAGTATTATAATATATTTTTTTAATATGTTAATGAATTTTCATTTTTAACTATATATAAACTAATAAAATATTTACTATTACCATAGATTAAATATACTAACGTAAAGAACTAAACGTAAGAAAGTAAGTTGGTAGGTACTAACCTGAGTTTATTACCCATTTATTTTGTCTATCTATATTTTTCGGAAAAGAAAATAAACTCAAATTGGGGTGATCCCTAGGCGATTTTCCACAGTTTAAATAAACACATTTGTTACCTCTAGCAGACATTATTAAAGTGTAATATTAGGTTAAAATACGAAAAATTAAAATAGTAAATGCTGAAATGCGTAGTGTTTGAAAGCCAAAATACAACTATACAGTCTTAGATCTCATCACAATTATTTTCAATTTATTGTAGGTAGGTATTTTCGCTTAAAATAAATGTACTGAAGTTACGACCATCACAATATTGATACTTTATAGCATAGCCCGCGACGCTTATAAAATATATAATACAATATGCACTACGAGTCTATTTTTATACACAATAATATTGTCCGTGTTCATAGGCATATCTCTTTGAAAGTCGTAAGTATGAAACCCGTCTCACGCAGGTATCATTTCCGACGTCTATTACCTACCGTATTATTTCCAACTGACGAACGTATTTCAGTTGCATCGTCGCGCCATCCCCCACATAGTACAAAATATATTGTGTACAGACTATATTCTATCGTATGCATTACTCATTAGTCATTATTAATATTATTGTCAAAACAGGTTTTGTGACAGTCCAGCATTATTTCTGCATTTATAAAACAATATACGCCATCTATCGTTTCCCTAATCAATTAAATTTGGATTTCCAATTCACCAATATTGCCGTTGTTTATCTATAGTATATTTTTAATCTATGGCTATATGTTTATGCACTTCATGTTTTATTAGTCGTCCATTGTGCAGGAGTGCATCGGTCGTATACACGAATATATTCAAACGATTGGTGGTTTCTCGAATATCTTATAGATGTAATCAATCTAGTAGAGTCTACATAATATTATCTATATTTATCTTGTGCACATTGACATGGTAAACTAACAACATTTAAAACAATATTAATTTATTAAATAATCGGCGCATAACTATATAACTCAACTGGAGCATGACTAAGAATAACTGGAAATAGAGTGTGACGACTTAAAAAAGTCATTAACAATGTCCTAAAAATGAATATAATTTTGGATTGTGCAAAATTTTTTTTCGTTTTACGATGATGTTTATTTGTTTTATGTTTTACCGTGAGCAACAAACCGACCAGAAAGTCATGATTAACTTAACGTCATGATTTTCATGCGTACCCATCTATTTGCACAACGTTTTATCAGAAGATACTTTGAATTTTGAACGGATAATGTGTCGATATTTGAAAAATACATCAGAATAAACTGTCGAATAAAATGACGAAAAATACGAACCTATATAAAGGTCATTTCCTCATAAATCCAAAAAATATTGGTTTTTAAAACCCTTCAAAAAATTTCACGGAGTATATTTTTTACTCGAGCTTAAAAATAAAATAAAAAAGAATTTTAATAATGATTACCTAATATATATAATATATATGTTTTTCATTTGTATTAAAAAATGTTTTAAAGAAATATTTGAGTTTCCAATTAATATTTACCAATATATTATAATTGTGGCTGTGTACGCAACGATGATATGGGTTTACTTATTTATAGTTTATCTAATATTTGATTCACGTTCATTAATCGTACACAAAGAGTTCAAAATAAATTTCTATATATTACATATTATATAATATATACCATTTAATACATATTTACCGATAGGATTTTTTTTTTTTTTTATTCAATACACTACAATAATTATATACATATATATAGTATAGGTATATATGTATTAAAATTTAAGAGCCTTCGGGTTTTAACGGCGTTAATAATATAATATATAATAATCGGCTATTCAGATATACTGCAGTTAATAATATAAATCCTTTCGGTTCTTTTTCTATTCATCGGGTCTATATACACTATAATATTATCTATTGTGATGTGGAGGGATCATTTCATTGAATAGAAAAAAAAATTGCATAGTATACAATCAGGATTTTTCTTCAAACTCTTTGAAATCCTATTAGGCGCTTCTTTGTCTACGTTTATTTTTTTTTATCTCTACTTTAATACAGCATTCAATTTTTTTTTTTACATGAAAAGGGAATATAATTATTAGTTATTAACTATTATACGACGCAGTCTATCGTAATAGCAAAGTATGAATTTCTTTATCACAGCATATTTTCAACTCGCAGTATATTATTTAGGTATTGGTATGGGTATAGGTAGTATATAAGTATAATACTTTATAGGTATCTATATAATATAATGTAGATATATATTTACTATATTATTATTAAATTTCCTGTTATTCAAATTTAAAACGTTATTGTATTATCAATAATTTTTTTCTTTCCGGTATTATCTTTGTACTGCATGCATTATAATCTGTTATCATATTATACTTATAATCATAATATATAGGTATATATATATATATATAAATGAGTTATGCTGTATAGGAGTTTTGTGATAATTAAATAATTAATTTTCATTAATTGTCTAAGATAATTTTTTAATTATAGTTAATTTTCACTCGTTATCTAATTGGCCAATCGACTTGATAGGCCTTAAAACCAATTCCAATTTTAATTCCGGGTTTTAAATTAATTTTAATATTTTTATTATTATAGAAAATATAGAGAAGAAAAGCTATTACCAGAAAACGACCAAATTAATATAGTAAATATAAGTAAAACAAAGTATATTATAAACACAAACCTGGACATCTAAATCGTATACTTTATCCATTTCATCCACCGCCATGGAAAAAACATTGCGTAATACCATCGGGTGAACCAAACGCACTGCTGACTTGATAACATGGTCTTTGACGTGTCCTCCTTCCATGATTATTAAAGTCATATTTACCAAAAATGTTTTGATAAATGATGGAAACGTAGTAAAAATCTGAAAAAATTAACGGATTATTTTAAAGTATAATAACACAAAATGTATATACATTTAATAAATAAATAATTATACCATGTAAAAAATTAAATAATAAATAATTCGTCATTATTTATTAACGAAAACATTTCTTTAGTTGGTAGATAGTGGATTTAACGTCTGGACAAACTGTTGTACTGGTTTTATAATGATATGGGTCATATTTCAGTTTTTTTATTTGTTCGATAAATGCTTAAGAAAAAACCGCCATATGCAAAAAATTAAGGAAAACCGGTAAAAAGCACTATATTTTATTAAAATCGAATATGGTTTTTTTGTAGTAATTTTTTAGATAATATTCATAAAGTTATTAAACTTTCATATAAAATGTATTTAAAAAAACAATGTTATCGTGAAATTTTCACTGAGAATCGTTTTATCGAAAGACGTGATTTATCAATGTTTTCAAATTCAATATACCTACTCACCCTCACCGACCATCAGTATCCTACCTAACAAGCGAAGTGATTCCACCCACTACTGACCGGCTTTTTTTTTTATGATAAAATAGCCAAAAATGTTCACGTTTCTTCATGGAAGCCATTTTAATGACTGATATATTTGTCCCAACGATATAATAGCTTGAAAAGTCCCTTATTGAAAAAACGTTGTACATTATCCATCAAAATACTCGATTATGTCACTGTTTTTGAAGTGCATTATTGTTATTTTCCTAAGAAATATTTTTCAATAAAATTCAATGAGAAAATTTGTTTCGAAAAACGTTATACGTACTGGAGAAAAGAAATGTCTAAAGTTACTATACACTATAATAAAATACAAGCTGCAATATGTAGTGAGGTCAACAACAAATACTCGACTATAGAAAAATACATATTATGTGCGATGTTTTTGACACGTTCGTCAAAAACATGATCTTATACCAACCCTCCGATTATTATTTGATCGGGTCAATGGAAAAACCGGCCTAGACCGAACGTACATTAGAAAATATGAAAAGGTCATGGCCACTATGGTCGCCATGTACATCGATGAAAAATGTACTGCATTTTTTCAAAAAGAACTTTTCAACTACACTCAAATAATATGATAAATCGTGTATTCGTGTCTATATTTTATCGTACCTATCCAAATTTCAGTTCGGAAATAAAAATATAATTGTGTGTCGTTATTTTATTAAAACTGATTTTTTTTTTTTTTACCATATATATTTTTATATTTATTATTATTTAGGTATTTATACCTAATATTATATTATAATTGTTTATTTAATATACCATTATAATTATAAATAACTTATATATATATATATTTATGGTTATTTAAATTAATTTGCCATGCAATGTATTAAAAAATTATACTGTAGTCTACTAATTAATTTTTTTTTGTTTTATGTACAAATTAAAAAAAAATATATATATATATACAGTTATAATTAAACGAGTTAATTAGTATTAAAATACTTAAGTAGGTAAGTGTATTTAAAATAGAATTACGTAATATGAAATCAAATCTATAGATCTTTTGTATGTACATTTTAAGACTTAAGAGGATACTCTATACACCCATTATTTTAGCGATATTAATATACGTTTACGCTCTATAACTACAACTATTCTCTCTTAGTAATTGCAAAGTCAAAATGTATACAAAATATATAAAAGATGAGAATATTTACTATGCCGTAATGTGGAGTTTTTTCAGTTAAAATTATTTTTAGGTTGTTTTTTTTAATGTTAAAATTTCACGATTTTAGGCTTTTAAAAAAACATATTGAAAAAAACTGCACGCTCGGGCACAGTAAATATTCTCATTTTTCATATTTTGTATACATTTCGACTCTGCACATCATATAGAGAAAAGTTGTGTAGTTATAGAGCGTGAACGTGATTTTTAACAAATATCATAGTAACACAACAATAAAAATGATACTGACACACAACTATATTTAAATTACTTCATTTTTCTTGAAATTTCATAAAAATTCCCTATACAAAACCCCTAAAAATCGGTTGTTAATCGATCTACTTTTGAAAAAGATTTACCAAAATCGTCTAACAACAAAAAATATCTACTGCCAAATGTCTATGCCTATAAAAAAATATTGTTTTATTGAATTCTTTTAAAAATATGCAAGTATTTTAATACATTTATATATATATATATTTTTTTTTAATAAGCGTTTACAATGACTTAACTATATATTTTTTAATCCAACAAAGGAAAAAATATTTTGTATCAAGATATTTCATCTATCATTTTAGAAGTATAAGTCGCAATATAGGGATGGAATGTATGGCCCTATATTACGAAAGATTTATGTAATTTGACATGACGTATTACAAATTCAAAAAATATGAACAATGAAATAATAATAATAATAATAATAATAATAATAATAATAATTTTGATTCCATAACAACGCGTATTTGATAAATTAAAACAAATTGAGAACAACAGATTAATCGAGGGTTGGCACATTTTAAAGTATAATGCAAACTCATTATACTAACATTTGGCGGTTTTCTTAAAACATACAAAGTGATGAAAGCATCAACATCTTTCTTATAACGTAATTATGATCTGGCCATAACAAAATTTGACATCCCATATATAAAAGAGTACTGGTACTAACCATGTTCAAATTCAAAACATGGTTTAAAACAATCAGGAATATAAAACCAATAATGAAATCGATGTATATATACGTCATACCTATTACCTACACGTGTACTTGAAATGAATAAGTTATCGCTTCAAAATAAATCACTCTGAAATTATCGAAGGAGAGTCGAGGAACAATAACGTAAAAATAATATTTTATTATATTATGGTATTATATAACCTGCCTCGCAAAGCCGTATTTAGATTTTATTTTCGGAGGGGATCCAAAATATATTTTATAATTTTAGTACCTACATACTGAATTTATCTTTTATTCATCATATATAGCGGCTTATCGGATTTATGACTTAAATATTTTCGATTTTTATGTCCAATATTTTAATACTTGGTGGACTAATATAAAACTATTTTGATGAATAAATATTGAAAAATTAATAAGTCTTCGTCTGATGGAGTTTTCCAACTTACAGTTTTCAAAATATATACGGGCTACGGACAACTCAATCAACGACTGACAAAAATAAAACATTTTTATAATATTGTCTTCGATCATGCTTTTTATTACTGTATGTCTGTATCAATGTTTTTCCACATATACTTACCTATATCTATTATTTCATCTATAGATATGGTGGTTTTTACCAGTTTTTACTGTTGTATTTAATTCACGATCTACGTAGGTAAGTATATGTTTTTTAAAGTGTCGCGGTTCATTAACCGATTAAAAATATTGATATTGATGCTAAAAGCCATTAACTTACATAAAAAATGTATGAAATGTTGAACAAATTTCGGAGGGGGACCGGACCTCATGGACCACCGCCCAGATACGGCCTCGCTGCCTCGTAATAAAAATAAATCACCCTATATACAATATAAATTTTTTTTTTTATATATAGACATAATATTATGTATTTCATACATAAACGTTTGGACTAGTAGACCATTTGACGGTAGACTAAAAAACCAAACCGTTTTACTGTGTAGACTCACTACGTGTATAGATATTTAGACTATGTGTAGCCATTAAAATTTAATCAATATTTCATTATCTACATTATATTTTGCATAGGTATACATTATAATGTTTTAGTATTTGCTTTGATCCAAAAATATCTGATGCAAGGGTTGGAATATGTTATGGGGCTATAATTACATTTAAAACAGATGGGACATTTTATTGGTTAGGGAGTGGTTTTAGATAAAAAAAAAAAAAAAAAAAATTAAGAATTGAAGACTATAGTAAAAGAGGGATGCGATAATTTAATTACCGTTTTTAGTTCCACATCGCATATGTTTTTACAGTTATTTAAATTTTAAATGTTTAACATTGACAATTCTAAAGCATTTTCGAAAAAATACTAATATACGTAATATATTCTGTTGTAACTGTGTAATTTGTAATTTGTAATTTTGTAATTGTGTAATTAATTCAATTGTGTAATAATGTAATTTCATTCTTTTAAACACTTATACGATATTTATAAAGGCAATTATTTCCTGTAATATTTCTAAAAAGTCGACGTATTTTCAGCGAAGGACATTTGATAATCGACTGGCATTTTTTCGTTCGAACGACTCTCGACTGTTTCATTTCCTATATATGTAGTTTCCTACTTACATTTACGCAGAACAAAGTTTTAGTTCTCTTGGGCGGAATATCAATACATTATAATGAAAAAGACGCGTTTACCACAACGCGGTGACTACAAAAATACATTTTAATTTACACAAACGTCAAATAACACTATTCACAGTATTGACATTGGAGAAATACTCTTTTGATTTATACTCATATTCTGTATGTAATGTACTTTTTAAAAATATAAATATCATATAAGTGTAAAACACCAAAATACTGCCGGTATACTCTGCTTATTATACTCGAGAATCAAGGTGATCAAAGTTTTATAAAAATAATTAACAATATTGTATACTTGTTTGCACAAAAGCTCCTAATTGAACGGACTACATAATTGTATTTCACCTTATTTCTATAGCGTATTCAATTAAAACACACATGGCTTTCGAAACGCAATCATAAATCTTCAGATAGGGGAAAACAGTTAAATTCTTTCGGTACGTTACATTTCTGTTGGTTTTCAGAAATCCTATAGAAAACGAAAAGTACTTTATAAATGTATAAACCCATATATATATATATATATAAAAAAAAAAACAATAATTTATTCTATATATTATATAATATAATATGCTGTTCAAGTTTTAAACACCAGGTGGCAATCGTTTCTACAATATAATATTAAGAACGTGCCATAGACACAAAGTACCGATTTTATCGGCTTCTTCCATAGAGGATTTTCGAAACGCTAATCGAGGGACTTAAAGTAACTCATGCGAGCGATAATTCTCGAACCCGTATAGTAACCCTAAACCAGTTTTATTTTGGCCACGTGTTTGACGTGCTTGGGTGGTAAACCCACCCGAAAAATACAAAAAGTACAGTCTCGAAATAATATGCGAGTCTTTATAACGTGTATATTATAATATTATAATATGTAATTAGAATTGAAACGACATGAATCCAATTTATCGTTGAAAATTATTTCCATAGTCAATATCAACAATAGCTAAACATCGTGGGCAACATCGATAATCAGTACATAGTTTACGACAAAAATCAGGCAATATGATAGAAACGTATGTATTTATTGCCTGTGCATTATCATTATTTCCATAACATACAGCAGGATTATATCCCATACAAAATCACCACCATAACAAAGATCAAGAAGACAAAGTATGATAAGACTAAACTGGCCGACGTTTTATTTTATTAATTTTATTATTTTTATTTTACATATCGATAATGTAAGAGTCCAACCAGGATAACCATATGAAATAATGTTTGATCCCAATCAAAACCCCCACACCCGCAAAGTTGTCCCGAATCTTGTGGCTATAAATTAATGAAATATCTAGACAAAATTTTATGAAATACTACTGCCTTTCCAATTTTTTTTACCAATAAATCCAAAAATATTTCCAACGTTGTCTGCTTTGGATAGGTACCTACTGACGAGAATGACTATATGGAAAGTATATTATGAAATTTCCTGAGCAATTCAGACGTTTTTGACATTGAATACAGGAATTATCAGTGATAATGACCGATCTACACCATATACCTGAATATACACCATATATACTGAATATTTTATTTATTTTTATTTTATATATATATACAATGACGGGACGAGCCCAAAAGATATGAAAACAGTAAGACTAAAACTAAACTAAAAAAAAAAAAAAACAACTGGCTGAAAGTCACTGGAAACTGGATTTTTAAGTAAAAAGAGGGTCAGGTCGTGGTTAGCAGTGCGCATAAGTCGGATAATTAGGGAGTTATCAAGGAAGTTTGTAGGAGAGAAAGGAATATCAAGGGAGACAGACGAACGAATGAAGCGGTAAGGAACTTCTAAGGTAATTGTTGACAGGAGGCTAAGAGAATCCGTTTTGTCTGTGAGGACAATTTGAGATTAATTATAAATTATTATTAGATATCAATTATTTTAAAATGTTTTAAATTATCTATATCGGATAAGTATTAAGCCGAAAATTACCTATCATTTTATAGTCGTCTGGAATTCTCTCTCGAAAAAATTAAAATCTAAGCAATTGCTTACCCCAGATCATAATTTCCCATGTTACTAAAATCATTATATAAAATGGACGACATTCCATATACAGGTAAGTAGGTACATAATCAGTATTATCGGAATATACGTTTATCTAATCCCTAACCGGCACTCCTCATATACGACGAGTATAGTGTCCAATATATTATATGCCTGTTAAGTGGATTGGAATCGGCGATTGTCTATCTCTCTCTAGCACACACGTAACATAGAAATTTATACCATTTCTATTTCCAACGTACCGATGGATCTAGTGATGCGATAAGGATTATAAAAACTGATATGAATTTGTCGTAATGTCTACTTTAGATCGAATTTCCCACATTTTTGATTTTTTTTCTCCCCGAGTCCGTCAAAAATTAAATTAATTTATGAATATACTCGGACATTTAACATTTTTGTGAAAATCGAGGAAAAAAATTTAAAAAGTGGGTACGCCATTCTAAAGTAGATTTCACGACGAATTCAGATCAGTCTTCAGGATCTTTATCGCATCACTAGGACAATCGACGGTGTATGTTGGAAATGGGATTTAGTGTCTTTTCAAAATATACAGTAACCGTATTTACATGTGCCTGTGCGTGCGAGTGACCACACCACCATTATTATAACCACCATTACACACACCAAAGACCAAATACTACTCACATAAACACACTGCGTAATGTGTGATAATTCAAAATATTGCCTATACACAACCCCTTAATAAATGACCCGCTTCCAATCCCCTTAATAATAAAATAAATCATCGTCTTACCCATGATAAAAATATTATGATCGATAAGAAATTGGACTCGGTAAATATCAATTTGCGCCCATTTGGTGTCTCGCGCATTTTCTGTAGAGTAGGAAACAGGAACACTGAACGTTTAACCGACAATCGCTTGGCCATTGCACTGTCCTTCAACATTTCTGATATAATTTTTGACCCGATCGAATGACCCACTAAGAATAGATCGCACTTGTCCGGCACATATTTTTCAATAAACCGTAATTTATGTTCTACTTGGCCTTTCAGCGTGTAAAGGTCGCTATACTTTTTGGGGTCCGGAATTGTAAGTCCCGAACTTGGAGGAGGAACTTCGTGACCTAAAATTTAAAAAAAAATAAAAATTATTATCTCAATTAATATTTCTTTATAATATAAATATATTTCAATAATTATTAAACTACAAGTAAGTAGTACCCATCAAATAATACGGTTAATGAACGAAAGCACTAAAAATTTAAATACTAATTGTTATCGATTAAAATATAAAATTCAATTTTGACTCTTTTTAGGATATTCAAATTTCAAACCATATTAATTTACATTTAAAATTAGTTTTGTTAATAAATCAATCAATACAAATTTACACAAGCTCGAGAGCATTTTGAATATATATTATATTCCTGCGATAACTATTGTAAATTTATTTGACTAAGAATAACAAAATCTCCTGAAACAGCTGAAATGTACGATTAATCGGATCATAATTTACTTCACTGACTTTAATAATTTGATATTTGCTCATATATTTTAAAACTTTATCACAATCCAAAATATATATATACATATATAACTTTATATAACTAAATAGTTTTATATATTTCATTGAAATTTATATATAAATATATTATACATATTTTAATAATTTGCTTGAAAATCTGAAATTATAATATATCATCGTAATAAAATATAGTGTATATTAGAAATTGAATATGTGAATAATAAAAAACAAATATTACGAACAATGCAAGTCAAGTCATAGATGTTATCGTTATAAATTTTGAAAAAATAGTAATATACTCTCTAATGTCGAATGTAATCAAGGGAAAAGTAATAGTTTAAATACATTAAAGTGATAACAGTACGTGTAAATTATAATAATAAATAATAGATAACCTTTTAACTTAAACCTTAAACCTTTATTACTTAATATTGTGCTCTTTTATAGTTTTCTATAATTTCTATATATAATATAATTTCCAAACTAGGTTTTTTTGTTTGTACGGAATATAAATCCGTACGGTACAGGTTTTTGAAACATTTTGAAAAACTCCGTCCACGTGGAAGGATATATTCAGTTTAAAACAAGATCACGCAGTAAAAAAAAAAAAAACCAATATTTTTTTGTTGATTTTCTAATATTACCATAGGATACCAATATTAACTATATAGGTACATATACTACTACTATATGAATTTATTTATTTTATGTTTTTATTAATTTTCCAACTATGTTTTTAGACGTATAGGTAATATAAAGTATTAAGTGGTAATTGAATTGCGTAATTCAAGTTAACGATTTCAATTCTAAATTTAATATATTTTTTTAATATATAATTACGAGTTAATGTAAACAAGTTTTGGAAAAAAAAAATAGAATTACATTTATATAAATAATTATTTTAACTCGTAACGGATGTAAATGGGTAAAAATTAATAGCAAAATCAAAAAAAAAAAAAGATTTCACTTTTCATATGTACCTACAAGATGAATCTACATAACAGAAATTTGTATGCATTTATACAATCTTTTATTGCAGTCATAAAAATTAAACGTCTGTTTAATTAATCATTTTGTCTATCTACAGGAATAATTTCCCGATGAATATAATTAAAAATGTTCTAATTGTTTTCAATAAAAATAAATATAATATAATAATTATTATTATTAACTCTTATTGGGTTTGCTGAGTTATTATTATAATACTAAATCCCTAGTTTGGGAACCAATTGTCAGCTACATCCTTAATATTGATTTGAATAACGACTCAAAATGAAAAAAAAAAAAATTAGTAAATTTCTATTTAGTGTTCTTGAACAAAATACAACCCCGAAAAAATATGAATTTATACCAGCAGTGAAAGTGTTAAAAAGGTGGGTTTATAATAAAATAAATTAAAGATGAGCAACTCAAAGTAACTAGAAGGCCAAATTTTGAAACTTAAAATGATTGCGGGCCAGATATAAAGTTGTATTTTTTAATATTACACGAAACAAATTCATTAATATATATATATATATATATATTGTCTATGATAAGAACTATAATATCTAAGTTTAATATATATTTTATTATTGAAAATATCTTCAAGATATAATCTAACTAGATTATAATAAATAATTTACTTAGCCACTTTTACTGTATTTTAAGTTGGTAAATTGAATTAAAATTTTCGATTATAAAAATGTCGAAAGACAGTCCGCGGGCCAGATAAAAATGTGCGGCGGGCCGGATGTGGCCCGCGAGCCGCCAGTTGCCCATCCCTGATATAAATGATAATAAAAAATTACAGCCATAATAATAATCAGTAGCGGTTCGTGGGTAAAATATCTGGTGGCGCACAACCAAAAAATACTACGGATTAATAACAAATATATTAACAATATTATATTAGTATTTTCTCTAAATTCTAAAATCTCGATATAATAAGGTACTGTAATAATGAACGTGATGTCATTCATTTTATTAAGAACATAAATACCTACATTCATATAACATAATTAAATTTATCTTATACCTACATGACCTAGATAAATGATATTCTGATAACATACGACTACAGAATAGTTAGATAATATACATGTTGGTGATTCAAACTAGTTTTCTGCGCCATGCTATATAATTTACACGATGTATTTTTCCCCGGAGAGGGAATAAAATACAACTGCGCGTGAGTAAAGCCTGGACCACACGGTCAAACTTTTTATCAAATATTTGGCGTTTGTCAAACATCAAATATTTATTTGAAATAATGTTCACGCTATAAAATAAATGTTTAAATGTCTGAAAATTAAAATTCACTGATGATTGGTCCAATTTGACGATTTATTAATTTTTAAATTACCCATATGATTTAAAAATATATAGGTACGCAGTATGGGTACACGAAAGTATGTGTGCTATAGATATATAAAGTCTGGGCCGGGTTTACATTAATGGAGGTCGGGGGCCAAAAAGGATGATGGTGCCTTTTTAAAAACAGCAAATAATAAAAAAAAAAGGTAATTTAGAACATTTTCCCTAAAATCTTAAAAAGTCAATTTTAAAAGGCAAATAGCAAAATAAAAAATGATGGCCGTATTTCACGCATTTCTGTGGCGATGTCATTCAAAAACATATTCGTCTAGTTCTGTTTATGTGTTTAGGACTTTTATTAACGTAAAGGTTACAATATTGTCTCCAAAGATCAATAAATAATGCCTTTTGTTCATTTGTCCATTGTGCCTTTATGTTTACTTCATTCTATAAAGATATATTTATATTTTATAAGCCATAATTATATCCGAAGGTTCAGGTTATAAATTAATAAAATACGTCGGTACCTTTATTTTGTTCCGAGACATTTTCAATAAGTATTTCAAAATAGTATTTAGGTATTAGATATTTATTAATTTTAAATTATAATTTATTTGTTATTGATATATCATATCAAAATCTAATACAGTGATTCTCAACCTCTTAAAGTTGATGCCTCCTTTTTATCAACAGTCAGATGGTCATTTCCTCTTACATTTTTAACCCAAAAAATAGTATATTTCATCATAACAAGTAATAATTCATAACAATATACATTATATAAATTATAGGCACAATGTAATTAAATGTGTTTAAAGTTTAAAATGTTAAATTAATAATAAATGATGAATGAAATGAAAAGTTTTGTGATAATTTGATTTTCATTTAATGCAACTTTTCAATTTCCTCACTATATTCCCCCTTATGCAGTACCTAAATTTCTCACTGGAGGGGAATTCCCCCCCCCCCGGTTGAGAACCACTGATCGAATACTAAGTTCTTATCATTGTTATCAATTTATGTGATGAATCCATCAAATATTTTAGAATTAATTCCAAAATATTTGGTGTTTGACAAATGCAAAATATTTCATAAAAAGTTTGACCGTCTGACAAAGGTTTAAATGGCGCAGCGAACATGCATTATTCAAGTGTGCGTAACGGACAGCGCTGCGGTAGCGTCGTGACAGTGGCCGCGACCACCATATTTAATCTATCTATATAATATAATCTATGGCCGCGACCGAGCAGCAACCAACAATACAGCGATGCGATGCGTAATAATATGTACAATAATAATATTCACGGGCAAGACAATTACTAAAACAGCGATAAATACATAATAATTTTATATATAAAAAACACGCTAATTTACTGACATTTTGGCGGTGCACGTGCGCCTATGCTTTTTAATATAAGCTGTTAATGAATTAATAATAAAATATGATAATTTTGAATAGGCATAGATATTTTGACAAATATTTGGAAATCATAATTGTAAAATATATAAATTATCATCGGATGAATAGTAAACCGAATATTATTTGATATAATAACATTTCGTTCTATACAAACATAATATATTCAATTCTATTTTAAAAATTCTAAAAATGTACCTATGTAAATTAAGTGGAATATGGGAACAGTGTCAAAATTAAATGTCATCATTTTCTTCCTTTTTTTTTAAAAAAAAAGAGTCGTACAATATAAAATATAATCTATATTATATTATACATGTATAATAATGTATATTTCAAAATTATAAGCTAATACACTTTGAGAATATTGTTTTCTATAAACATATTTAGCAACAGTTAGAATTTAAAAAATATAATATATACCGTGACAACAATCGCAGTGACCCGAACAAAGGACCACGATGCAATCAATTGACGTAGGTAGTTCAATACAAAACGGTTTTATACCGCTTAAACTTAAACAATGGATGAAATTATTCATTTATAATAAAGTGACTATAAATATTATTATCCTACGTTCATTGGCCCGAAAAATTGTTAATACCTACATTCTAAGTTTTCAGGAAACTTATCAAGGTCTCTACAATAATATACTTAAATATATACTCACGTATATAGGCTTTTCAAATTTTAATTTTTGAATACTAGATCAACGTTTAAAATTTTAGAAAATGTACGGTATAAATATAATTATTATAGGTACCTACCAATATAAATAGAATTAAGAGGATGCCACACACCTATTTTTTAAGAGGTTTTGTATAGGCAAGTTTTATGAAATTTTTTCAAATGAAATTTAAAAATCTGACTTACGATCATAGTTTAAGGTCTCATCTTTCTATTGGTACCAAAATCGTTAACCTACGATAATTAGACAATATATACTGTTGGAAATGCGTGAAGGTATTTTCCATAGTGTTTTGAACGTTATATCCTCGTGATACGTGAACATCCTCTTAAGATAAAAGTTACATTTAAACAAGTATTATAATTATGGTTATAATTGAATTTTATCTAAAAACTGATTACACTATACTTATATATATATATAGGTACACTAATTACATTTTAGTCATACTATTCCAATTGTATGTTTATATTTGAGAAGACGCTACACATCCATTATAGCGATATTAAAATACGTTCACGCTCTATAACTATAATTCCTCTTTTAGTCTTCAGAAAGTCAACATTCATACAAAATATGAAAAATGAGAATATTTAATATGCCGTAACGTAACGTTTATTTAGTTAAAAAATTTTATACATTATATGGTATACGTTTATACTGCTATTGTAAACATATACGTAATTATTTTAAAAGCGATGGCGCCATAAAATATTGTATTCCTCTATAATACATACGACAATTAAAAAAAAAAAAATTGGCTTTTTTTAAGTATTGGGTAGTATAGCATATTAAAACGTATTATTTATTTATGTACCTATAGTGATTTAAAAATTATTCAAATGTTCTATAAAGCTAGGAGAACTTAATAATTTTGAAAAATTAATTATGTACAAAATCACATAGATTTATCTTTCTTATCACAATATATGCTTGTAGATATTATTAATATAAATTATAATACGAATTAATTTAAAGTTCAAACAGTTCAGGATAAATTAAAGCCATACGTCGTACAAGGATGAATACAAATAAAATGTAAAAAGTTATTATGCTAATGATATAAAATGTAGTATTAAACATAAATAGTTTTACACATATTTTAAATCTAATATTTTAATCTTTTACCTACTCGTAGACCTTGAAACTTACAATATATGATAGAAACGTAAAGTCGTTTTGGGTATATATAATATGCATCTCTCCATTATGTTTTTTTAATAAACATAAGCAATATAATATGGTATGTTTTTTTTTATTAAAATCTGTACCGCGTCCGCGACACGTAAACAGTTTCCATTGATTATATTCAGGCTTTAAACATTTTTTCAAAGTAAACTGTTCATTGAGATTAATAATTATTATTGCATAAAAAGATTTTTCTAATCCATGTAATAATCAATAAACTGTTATCTGTATCAAACTGTATTACGTTGAAATAACAAACCTAAACAAATTTTGGCATAATACTTATTGTTTTGTGGTAATTTAATCGATGGAAGAAAAAAATACTATATTGACTGCACTTATAATCGAATTAATTAAACACAATGTTACCATTGTTGTTATATTATGTACTGTTTAGCTAGATTCAGATTAATATTGAAATTTTGTTTCATAATTTCTGAGAGTATATATCGATTATAAAATCAAAATATACAATATACCTGAATACATACGGATAATAGAAGTATATATTTATTATTGCGTGGATTGCGTCAAAATATAATGTAAAATTCTAAAACAATTGTACTAAAAACAAATCATGTCCTATATTTCAGAAAATGTATCTATAACATGAATTCACAGTGACACCCCGAGAAAACAAATTTCATGAAAGGCCATTTATTTTGTTAGTTGAAAGCGCGTGTTTAAATAGAGCAACGTACTGGTACCGGTGTTGCCGAAACTGCAGTATTATCGTGCATTTGTTTTATAAACAAATTTTCTAAAATAAAACCTATACTTTTTCTATTACAACTATTTCATCGTGTTTTAGTATATTCCTACGTGGTCATCGCAAAAATTATACTGTTGGAACTATAATATGTCCATATCATATTTCAATTAGATATATATATATATATATATAGGCTCTGTGGTCAAGTGGTCGAAATGCGTATTTCGGCGAACGAGGTCTCCGGTTCAACTCCCAGGTATCAAATGAGGTAGTCAACGAGATTTTTCTCGATGGTGGCGACTGGTCTCTGGCGCAAGCCGGCCATAATTACCATAATAATCAGCTACTTTTTGGTACCTATGCTTGTGGTACTTACCAAGAACCATCTTCGATTCGGCTAATATATGAAGGAGCAAACCTGAGCATTTTTGAGTTTGGGAAATAATAAAGACAAATTTACGAGACTTTAATATTATACGCTCTTTAAAGTTATGGACTGTATTATTTAGTAGAAAGTAAACTCGATAAAATATGTAAAATAAACATTTTTTCTCAACTTTCTTCTGTCTACTATAAAAAACAATTATTAATATCAGACAACATGGGTATACGGATTGCATATATAGTCACATAAAGAAATAATAATGTTCACAGGAGGGATCAAATATGGACAGACGAAATATTTCTCTATATGGCTTTTCATCACATTGAAAATTAAATTATCTAGTATATGTATATGTCACACGGCTAATATTGACATTTGGATAACGTTGACATTAGTCAAATGTTAATATTAACCACCATGCATATTTTTAAAATCTTGGATAATATGACATTAGCCAGTGCATTCATAATATATGTCATAAAAATATTATTACAAAAGTAGTAGACACGATTTTTTTTTTTTTTTACAATACTTCATCAAGAGTACTCGGGGGAAAAAGAGTGACCAAAACAATTAATAATAATGATTAATTAATAGTGATAAATAAATATAAACCATAACTACTCAAAACTCACAATCTGAATTAATTATTATAATTTTTACCTTTTTTTTTTATAATCCTAATTGTTTATTTATCGCCGAGTGAGCGAAATGAACGAGTGACCCTGCCCGGTTTATAGATGCGGCCGAAAGAAGTACACTTTATCCGGTTAATGTCTACATTATCCAAATGTTAACATTAGCCGTAACATATATTTTTACAATAATTTGTAATATTTTGTTTAAGTTTAAATAAAAATCAGATCGGCGATGGATCTTATTGAGAAATTATTTTGAATTTTAAAAATGATTTTGATCAATGGGTTTACAATAATAGTGTTTTATATGGAAATTATAGTGCAAAATATAGCTGATGACAATATGTATACTTCAAAGTTTAATTAACCTTGAATTAAAAATTTAAGTATTTTCGCTCTTATAATAATAATAAATACTACAAATTGTACTAGAACAAAATAACTAAAAATATTACAACCATGAAAAAAAAAAAAAAAATTTTAATTCAATTTCCAAATGGTTATAAAAAAATATTATCCAGATTTTGAAAAAGTATTAGTCTATTATAGTGTATAATTAATTATACTACGTCATAAAATCTGTTTAAGGGATTTAATATAGGCAACTTTAAAGATATTTTAAGAACAATTAAAAGTTAACTGTGTAAAAATATTTAAATACGTTATAAAAGTATTTTATATGTAGTACTAACTCCTATATATATATCAGTTCCAATTTTTTTGTATTATTTCTTAATCACGACATTTGTTTAAAAAATAGACATTGAAAACTTCCTTGTGATCTACATATTCATATACATTTACATTCTACATATTATATTGGATCATTTTTTTCAAATACTTAACCAAAAATAGCTCAATATTCATGTTTTTGTAAAAATTATTTGTCCGTTTTATATAATATTATAATATACCACTTCAAAATCGTTTTAAAAACAAAAAAACGAGGAAGCACAGTTAAAATCATGTTGTTTGTTTTGATGTCGAAACGGTGTTTCTGTATCATGAACTATATCTCTCTATAACCTATATCTCGAAATATATAAATAATTTTTGTGATATTTTTCAGAAATGTATTTTTATTGGTACTTAATTCTATATTTTTTCATAATTTAAATATCTTTGCCCCCTCCCCTCTTGTTTGTTAAAACGCGTATATTAATTTTCAATATTCAAGTGGAAAATATAGTGAATGTAGTACCAATAATGTAGTACGTACGTCATTTTAAACATCTATAACCTTATACTTATTCATTCAGCTGCTATTAAATTTGAACTTTTATTACTCGGTAAATATTTACCGGATGTAAAAAATCAAAACTTAAAAATTCTCATAAAAATACAATATTCTTTAAAAACTTATAATTTAATTATAGGTCACCATATTTAACAAATAATGGAGGGGTAAAAACTTTTTTTATAATGAGCTAGGCTATATCTCAGAAAGTATACATACATTTTGTGAAATTGTTTTCAGAAAGTTAATTGTATACTCTATTCTATATTTTTTCATGGTTTTAAATATTTCATCTCTCTTTCTTTCAACTTTCAATTTTCAAATAACAACCAATGATTTAAATTATAAATTCTTGAAGAATATACTTTTATAAGAATTCACATTTTTTGATTTTTTAAATCCTATGAATATTACACGAGTAAATACTGTGTACAGTCCGTGTCAGAGTACCATTAAATTACATGATACAAAAGTAACCATAGTTTAATCACATAATTATTTTGTTCTGTGATTTAGGTAACAAAAATCATAATTGGACTTTTTGTGAACTGATAACTATAATCACAACGCGATCGTGAACCACAATGGACAAACCACACTGGACAAAGTTGAGTATTGTTGAATTTTGTGGTATCCAAGTTTATATATCAGTAGACACAGTTAACCATGGTAGTACACAAAACATTACCAGGTGGTTAAACCAATCAGGGAGCTATTTTGTACGAACGGCAGGTGAGCGTGAAATATTGCCTTAGCAAGCATTCAAATTTAATATGCATCGGAGTGAAGAAGTACTATAATAGCACGTAACAGCTGCTGTTGATAATGACGTAGTACTTCTCCACCCCGCCGCATGATAAATTTGAACGCTTATTACTTAGATGATATTCATTGGATTTAAAAAATTGAAACGTTAAAAATCGTATACAAATGTATAATTTAAATCCTAGGTTGCCGCTTGAAAATCTAAATTCAATATATCTTTAATAGCTAAGAGAGAGGGATAAGACATTTAAAACATGAAATGATATAGAATAGTGTATGCGAATAACTTTAGGATAAGAATTTCACAAAAATTATTTATATATGACTATATGAGATATAGATAAAAAAAAAATCACTTTGTATAAGACATTAAAGGCATTCACAACCCAAACATTTTAAAAATAAAAACAAATAAATATATATTATATGTAAAATTAATATAATATATTATTAATTTATATATAATATAAAATAATAATATATAAAATAGAAAATGTGCCCATAGAGAATTCAATTAAGATTACCGGTATATATTTATTTTTATTTTTATAAGGTACATTTTTAAAATTTTTTAGCTCCAGAGATATTATTTTATTTTATTGTTGATTTTGATACATTTGACTATAAAAAAATGAATTGTGGAAACTGTGTGCAAAAAAATCAATTATTCGTTGAGTTACGGAAGTTTTTGAATGTCACTTTTACGTCATTGCGTTGGACCACTACGTGCGACATAGGGAAAGGATATAAAAGTTCTACATTTCAACACTACATTTTATTGTGTATCAAACATTGTAAACATTTTTTTTTTTTTTTGACAAAATTCTCATATATATATATATACATATATATTGTCAATTTAATAATAATCTAATTTAGAATATTGACATCAACGGCACCGAACACTCAGGTATTGTCAATCTGCTTATCGCTGCAGCGATATGCACTTATTCATATGACGTATCGCGTTATACAAATATTTATTTAGTTGTTAACTTCAAAAAATCATACTCGTATCTCGTAGAACCTGTACTGTGACTTGCGATGATATAATAATATGATGCAACTGATATTGTTGTGTTGTTAATTATTATTTATAATATTTTTTTGTAAGGACACGAGGATGTTATGAATTTTATGAAATTTTAAGAAAAATTAAAGATTTAATCAAACAAATTAAAAATATATTTTAAAAGTAATTTTAAAATAGACCTGTGTCAGTAAGTGCCATTTTTTAATGTTATGTAATCACGATATTTATTAGAAAACATATTTACGCAATTCAATTACCGTGTAACTTTAAAAGAACATAGGATCGAAATTGTACCACCGTTGAAAATGAAAAGTTTAACTGTGTTTTGTTGGAAACTGATTTTTAAAAATCGTATTAACAAGTTAAAAATATAACATAGCAAAATATCGAATTTGGTAAATATTCAATTGTATAAAATTTAAAAACCGAAACATTATTTTGAAAACCTAATAATTGCATTGTAACCAAAAACCGAAACAGTTTTCATCTTTTAAACGGTGTATAATTTATGTCTCAATGTTTATTGTACACTTGGTAGCATTTGAATATTACGAAAATTTATTAGCGTCCTCTTTATTCATACTGGTATCAATATTATTATTATTTACAATCTATAAATACCATTAACGGTATTCAAATTTGGCATACAACGAAATGTCATAATGTATAATTTATCACATATATCAATTTATCAAATAATATATTTATATTTTTAATTTACTACCTACCTAAAGTCTAGCGTAGGGGTCTCCAAAGTATATTTATGATTAGTAATTTTACATAGTTTGTGCTTACAAAATAGCTTGTTTCCAAACCCATTTACAATCTGCTATAATAGTAGTAAAAACAATGGTCGATTCTTTTCAATTAAAAAAATGTCAATTTAATTTCTTATCTCAAGAAATCGTGATAAAAAAAAAAAAACTGCTATAAAATATGGTAGGTATATATCTGGATAATCTGTTTCTATTTATTTCAAAAAAAATTTTAAAACCAAAAATGCTGTGGCGAGATATTTCACGTATTTTGAAAAACGTTTGCAGCCCGTGTCCGGGGGGGGAGGGGAGGGGGAGATAGCTAAAACTTGTTCGCCGGACCGTAGTTCGGAGACCTTTGCAATATTATACGACTGTGTATTTTCGGCACCGCTGATGTCGACGTTCAAAACTATAGTGAAATTACAGTGTAAAAATACATTTAAAAATATAACTTTTTTTTTTTTTATATATATATACCTACCGTTATACACATATACACTGCACGTATTGTAATAGGATACTACTATATGAGAATTTTTATATTTTTTCATTTATTCTTATATTATATATTATAAGAATACTGGAAAATCTCCGTAACTCCGTGGACAATTTATAATATATATGTTTCTGTTTTGAATTTTTTGCAGCAGCAGCAGCAGTCGGGTACCCAATGGAAACAACACAACAATAAGGGCCAGTTGTACAGTTGCGTGGTTAAACAGTGATTAGTTAATCAACATAATATGATGTATTTTACAATATTTTTATTGCTTTTATTTTACAGTTGGTACTAATTTATGTGAAAATTGTTTAATCAATCAGTTTTATCAATTATTTTTCCATTATTG
>JAIPRL010001481.1:0-24493 GCA_025469235.1 Pemphigus obesinymphae | reverse complement strand
CGCAGCAACTGTGTTTTATTAATAAAAAAAGACGAGATTATTGACCATACTACGGTAACTATAAAAAATCAAGATATCAACAACGACGTTATAATCGCGAATAGTATAAGTCCGGTAGTAGGTAATAGTATTGTTAGTAATATTATAAATATTTCGGAGCAACCATTTATTATTGACGAATTAACAACAAGTAACTTGAAATGGGAACCATATAACGAACATATTTTTGTAACACAATCCCATGGCGAAAATAAAAACCGAATTAACATTTTGAAAGAAACAATTAACACAGACCATTTGAACGTAATAATTTATTCGAACTTTGTAGTAACTACGCAGATCTATTTTTTTTAGAGGGAGACTATTTAACGTCGACCGATGTAGTCACACATTCTATTAACACTCCGCGGTTAGTGATACCTATTAATATTATACCATATAGACTACTGTGGGCTTATCAGGAGGAAATAGAAAAACAAATAAAAGAAATGAAAGATAGCCGCGTTATTCGTGACTCTATTTCACCTTTCAATTTTCCGTTAGTGGTAGTAAAAAAGAAAAATTTAGATGCCGACGGGAAACCAAAATTGCGTATTTGCGTAGATTTTCGAAAACTTAACGAAATTACTGAAAATGAAGCATATGGGTTACCTAATTTAGTAGAAATTCTAGATTCATTAGGGGCGTCCAAATATTTTTCAACATTAGATTTAGCCAGCGGGTATCACCAAATAAAAATAACCGAAGCCGATATTCACAAAACAGCTTTTTCAAGCAAATCGGGACATTACGAATTTTTAAGAATGCCATTTGGGTTAAGTTCAGCACCAGCGACTTTTACGCGAGCCATGAAATCAGTATTAATTGGGTTAGACGAATTGTGTACCGCGTACCTGGACGACATAGTCGTTCACGGATCTAGTTTACGGGACCATCAACAAAAACTTGAAAGAGTTTTCGATCGTTTACGAACCCATAATTTGAAATTACAACCTAACAAATGTGCGTTTTTACGAAAAGAAGTACTTTATTTAGGACATGTAATAAACGAAACGGGAGTTTCACCCGATCCAAATAAAATTAAATGCATTCAAGAGTATCCGAGACCAAAAAATCAGAAAGATATAAAATCATTCCTCGGGTTATTAAATTATTACCGACGCTTTGTAGATAATTTTGCCAAAATCGCCAAGCCTCTCACTTATTTATTAAAGAAGGAGGTACCTTATGATTGGTCAGAGAAATGTGAACACGCCTTCATAGAATTAAAAAATAAACTCGTAAGCCCACCTCTTTTGATCTACCCAGATTGGGAGAAGGGAAACTTCAACCTTCTGACCGACGCTAGTCAATACGCAATTGGGGCGGTCCTATCCCAAGGTCAGGTACCTGAGGATAAACCGATCGCATACGCAAGCCGTACCTTAAATAAAGCCGAGTGTAACTATAGTGTAATTCAGAAAGAATTGTTAGCAATCGTATGGGGAGTTAGACATTTTCGACCGTATTTATATGGACGACAATTTAATATAATTACGGATCACAGACCATTAACTTAACTATTCGGGATAAAAGACATCTCGTCACAACTAATGCGGTATCGCTTACAACTAGTAGAATACGATTATACAATAATTTATAGGGCCGGTTCCGAGCATTCAAATGCTGACTGTTTATCGCGTATACGAATTGTACAGAACGACCCCATACTCATGCCAACCTTCGAACAGTTCCTTGAGGGGGAGAAAAAACCAATATTTAATTCAAAAATCTCAAAGGTTGTAACACTACGGTTACTGACGCCACTGGTTTAGCTGGGTCGCCAACCTATGATCCGTAAAACACCGTACTGGTGAAGGAGATCATAGGATTTTAAGAATAGGTGGTTTAGTAAGCAAAGAAAAAAATACTTTTTAAAGATATATAGAATAAAAAATGTGTTTATATTTTTTTTTAAAGAAAGTTTGTCGCCGAGAAAGCCTGCGGCAAAAAACTCGGACAAAATAATCATAATTTGTATTGTTACCCTAAAGCCTAAATATTACATATATTAACAAAGAAACCTCATGAGAGGGGACGTCGATCCATTGGAGTCGATCGGACAATTACACCTACTGATACCGGCCAAGGTATACGAGTATACTTAAAAATATTAAAAAAATATTACCCGGCGTGCAGGCTGTGCCATACGTCGTTCTTGCCGCCGGCGACACTCACCGCGGGAGGGACTTTCGGCCACTACTCCATCTTTACGTTATGCATGATACGTTGGAAAAAATAAATGGACACAAAATAAAAAAGACTCCTGCTGTCGATGGAGGTGTTCCCTTGAGCCGGTGGATAGGAAAAAGAAAAAATGAACTCGAGCGCACGCAATCGCATAATCGCGGGAAGCCGTAAAAAGATTATTTAAGAGAGTGGAAGACTTGGCCAGCATTTACAAACATAAATATATACAAAATAATTTACAATTAAATATTGTCACCGAGTTCGAACGGTTCAGGGTGGTGGATATACGTATTAAACACCGTACCGAGCCGGTCGACGACAACGATGGTGTGGGGTGCCGGTAGGTACATAGACGCGCGACGTTTCTGACAAGGCCTAAATGCGTTACGTTACAAGATAGACGGTAACATAACAACAGCAGGTCGCGGTGAGAACCTGTTATTACCCATAGCAGGTGATAATATAATTTCAAATACGGCTATAAGGGAAATCATGAATAACAACAACATACCCCAAATAGAATTTAATGATGACCCAATATTTTGTCGTGAACAAGATACTTACCGTAGTATAATATTTTATCGAATGCAAGATACGCACTTAGGGCCAGTTGTACAGTTCCGTGGTTATACAGTGATTACCTAATCAACGATTAAATGTTAATCGTCGATTATTATCATGGGTGTTGTACAGTGGACGGTTAAACCGTGATTAGTTAATCAACATAATATGATGTATTTTGCAATATTTTTATTGCTTTTATTTTACAGTTGGTACTAATTTATGCGAAAATTGTTTAATCGATCAGTTTTATCAATTATTTTTCCATTATTGTTGTTTGGATTTTGAATGTGAATGGTTTTTTATTTTTCTACTCATCACATATTTATAATTATTTTATATTTACGTGTCATTAATTAATAATTATGAACCCGGTAAAGAAAAATAGAGCAGTAAATTTCACAGCAACTGAATCTGATTTACTAATTATGTTAGTAAAAAAGTACCAAGGAATCATTAATAATCTTAATATTTAAATAATAATTCTTTATATAGGTAATACCAGCCCCTAAAATTTTCAAATTTTCGTACTGCACATTTAGTCCCGAAATATTCATTGGTAGAAATGAAAAATGGATGGTTTAGTGACTAGCTCCTTGAAAAAGTAGGTACCTATTATATTTTCTTATAATTTTTGTAATCCATAACATATACAGTGTCCCACTGGGTTCTGACATTTGCAAAAACTTGTTTTTTTTTTTAATGTAACTATTAATACTCTGCGCTACAATTATTATGCTTAAGATAATTTTTATTTTCGTTCGGTTTTTCGTATATACGTATCATAAAATCGGATTAAATAATATTTATACTTGACAAAAAAAAAAAGTTATAATAAATTATAAAACAATGTGAAGTATTAATATTATAGATACTAAAAGGATAACTATGTGCATCATTATTTTTAAGCACCCCCCTTTTAAAAAATCCTGTACACGCCACTGATGTGAATTTGAATAACACACTTTTAAATTTCGTACTACACACTTCAATTTCCGTACTACACAAAGTGTGTGGTATTAGACACAATTTTAGGGGATGGGTAATACACTATTAAAAAAAAAAAAAGGAAAACTTATCAATCAGTACGGGAACGGATCTGGTCGCCTATTAAATCGACAATGAATTGAACATTATTTTTAGACAATAGAAATCTGTTGAATAACTCATAATTTCTCCACCAATTAAAATGATCTATACGAGGTCTGAAAATTTTTGTTGCCTAAGAAAGGCAATCATTATGACTAAATGATCAAATTCCTCATCCTCAAAATCAGTATTATCTTCAATAGAATTATCGTTATACATATTTATGACAAATAGTATTCAGTTTAACAAATAAAAATTAACATTCTTCAATAAAATAATGGTAAATTGTAAATCTTTGCGAAATTCGAAATTAAACAAAAAACTTTTTTATTTAAACACAATTTAAGATAATCAACTCAGAAATCATAGCTGATAACAATAATTGACAATGATATAATCGTTGGTTAGTAGTAATCACAGTTCAACCGACCATATTTGGTCGATTAACTTAACCAACCTTTAATCGGTGATTAAGCAGTTAACAGGCACTGTACAACGACCCAAATGTCTTAATCGTTGATTAAGACTTAATCATAGTTTAACCGAGCACTGTACAACTGGCCCTTAGTCGTGTACAGTGATGGTCGCGGGGGCTGCGGAATGAATACGGGCCTCCGAACGAAATTGAGAAAAATTTTAAGAAAAAGAAATTGTACAAATAAAATGTGAAAAATTCGTACCGGCGTGCGACAATACCCAGACGGGAACGTTCAGGGCCCGGTACACTTCCTGCAGGAACCTCTCGTAGAACTCGACGATCCCTGGATTGCCGCACACGCACAACACCAACCGTTTCGGACCGGTCGCCAGGTCCTCGTCCACCGACCGGCCCCAGCACAGGACTCGCGTGCCCACGCCGTTGACGTCCACCCAGTTGTCGGTCGGCTTCGGCGCGTCGTCGTCGACCGCAGTCGTCGAAGTCATCTCTGCTACTGTCGCGGCACACGAAACCGCCGCAGTCGTCTGCTGTGTATCGAAATGAGAATGCAATTTTATTATTATTATTATTTCATTTTTTTTTTTTTATCACGGACGCGAAAAAAAACAATCACGTATTTTACAGGTAGGTGTATATAGGTGGTAATGTGTATATACTAATATATACGTTTTTTTTTTTTTTTTTTTTTTTTTTTTTTATATCGTTATACGCCTGCTGCAAACCGTCTTTTCGTGGTTCGTTATAAGTGAAAACAGAGTGGTTCACAATTTTCGATAATATGTCTTCACCGAGAGAAAACTCGTTTAAAAATGAAACAAAAAAACTGTCCGCGGCGTGTACGATCACACGCAAATTATATAATATGACGTAGTATATATAGTGTATGTATATGACGTGTATACGTGCACTGTGCAAGATTTAAAACTGTACATATAATACAATATTAATAATGTGCAACAACTCGAAAAAAAAAGTAGCATTTTTTTTTTTCTTGAGCGGAACGATTATTATAAAACATAAAAACTACATAAACGAGTTGAAGTGCTACGTTTATTGATCAATAATAATTAATTTAAGAAGACTTTCGTACCGAAATAGTAGTATAGTATATAATATAGTATATAATAGTATACATATAGGTACTTTCGTAATTCAAATGCCAAGTCTAACATAAACGCCGAGACACATAAATTATAGGTACACCGTTTAGAAGACGAAAGCTTTTTCCATTTTTTAAGTTGCAATTAGATTTTCAAAATAATGTTTTATTTTTCTACATATTATACAATATTGAATACTATTAGGTACCGAATACGCCTTTTTTTCTAGGTATGCTATATATTTTTAATTCGTTAATGCGATTTTTAAAAATCGGCTTCCAACAAAACACAGTTTAACTTCTCGTCTTTCGAACGGTCGTGTAATTTTGTTTCTGCGTTATTTTAAAGTTACACGGTAATATTGAATTTCGTAATCATGATGGTTTTTAATAAATATCGTGATTCGGCAACAATAAAAAATGGTACTGATACAAGTAAAAAAAAAATTAAAATTATTTTTCAAATATTTTTTAAATTTGTTTGATTTTTTTTTTTTTAATATCTATACAAAACCCCTTAAAAATCGAGTTTGTGGTTTCCTATACGTTTTTCTAGTTTTTGCGGTCTTGAACTGCTGCAATATAGTCGATATACATTTTATATATGGACCGCAATCGCTCACGGAACAAAATAGCTTGCATGATTGCATCGCGTTATTGTCACAGACTTTTGGGACACATGGGACGTTCGACATTTATTCACAAATACTACATCATTCCTATTATCAATTTATATAATAATACATATAACACAATATCAATATACATAATATCCAATATAATATGACTACAATCGTCGGCCAACGTGAGTCATTTCAGTTTTTCTCAAGGGGGTGCCAAACTCATGATAGACCGATTTTTATTTATTCTTTACAGGCCACTTCCAAATCGTTCATGTAAAGATACTAAAAAATCTAACAACTCGTGTTTATATTAAATAAGGTAGGTACTCAAAATTCGATTAAAAATGAGTAAAAACATATATTTTTTAATTTTCATGACATAATATACAATATAAGGTAATAATATATTACCCGATATTTATACAGTGGCGTGGGGAACTGTATATTTTATTAAGGCACAATATACTAATATGTATACATAAATATATTTTTTACCGTTTGTTGCATTCAGTAGTAATAAAAAGAGTTCGAAGTAAAGAAATTAATTTTAACGTCTCAGAAAAAGGTAACAACAATTTTATAATAGGAAATTCTATAGCATTAATTATACGCATGTATTTTAGGTCGAAGAATGCAGATATATGATTCAAAAAATTGTGTAATTGTTAAGGGAATAAACCTGTAATTTTTTTTATAAACAATTTATAGTAATATAGAAGACAACCGGTATTTACGGGGTTTTGTATAGGCAATTTTAAGGATAGTTGTAGAAAAATTAAAATTTAACGATTGAAATATGTTTAATACATTGATTATAATATTAGTAGTAATATAATTAACCAAGGTTTAAATACTTTTTTAAAATAACTTGCATATTTACAAGTGAAACTTTTGCATATTAATATACAATACTTTAACATCAGTGGAACGCCTATTATTATTGGAATTACTTTTGAGTGTAATATCTATATATTTTTAATGCAATTCGTATACCTGGATTTATGTACTTTATCGGGATCCATAATAGTCAATGACCGAAGTTTTTTTTGAGAGATAATATTTTTAATTAATTGATTTAAAAAAATATTTTTTATCGAAAAATGTCTTTTGCTTTCTATAAGATAGTCCTTCACTTCTAAAGTGTTTCTGATGAAATGATTGATAAACTAAGTAATCCAAAAATGTATCGAACTTACATAATAGTATGTTATATATAATTATAATAATATATTAATAAATAATGTTTTATAATTAAAAAATAATAAAACAAAAATGAACTATATATATGTATCTATATAATAATAATATTATATAAGTATTTTATTAATATTTTGGTGTTGAGTTACTTGTAGAATTATTTATATAAAAATAAAAACCCAATTCCTACAAAACAATTTGTTTTTATTTTAACAAATACGTATTTCGAAAACAATGTTTTCATCTTCAGTGTTGAACAACTACTTGTAGTTGTAAAGTAGTTGTTTAACACTAAAGATGAGAACATTGTTTTCGAATTAATAGTATTTGTTAAAATAAAAACCAATCATTTTGTAGAAATAAGGTTTTTATTTTTATATGAATATATTATTATATAGGTATAATAATAATATATATATATATATATATTAATAAAATCTATGTGATATTTATATTTTTATAGATGAATGTTTACTGTAATAATTTTCATCGAAAACATAAAAATCAACTCTGAAATATAGATAAACTTATTTTTGTCTAGTCACACGCCTATGAAAATAGGCCAAATGAGGCGTGTCCCCGTATAAATGTATTTTTGTACTCGAATTACAGAAGTTTAACGTCCTCTATTAAAACATGTACGACACTATAATATTGTAGTTATAGACTTATATACGCATATATTGTAATATATACTATTGTAAACCGTATAACTTATACTTGGTGTGTATAAAAAACTCACGAATGTCCAATAATTTATATTTACTAGTTTGGTTTTTAATTTATTTTCCGATTGATTGCAAAATAATGAACTTTAAAATCAGTGCAATAATGAAAATACCATGGTCACTCCATGATCGATATGCGTCTTTAATTTAACAATATATTTTGAATTTTTAGCTTACGTCGTTGTACTATAGTATACATATATTGTTACAATTTATATAGTATTCACTTCGTAACCTTATTTCCAGGGCTTTGAACCCGACTTAACCCGGTACCATTAAAATACCTGAAATAATGCCAAAACCCGATTCCAGTAAAAATACATTTTAAATACCGGTATTCGTAAATAGGTACTCGAATTATTTAAATATACCTGATACTGAAAATAATATTAATTTGAGTTTAAACAGTTTTATATTTGTACTCAATTTGAGAAGTACTATGAGATTAGGGCTACGATTTCAACCGAAAATGATACCCCATGCGTTTTAGAAAAACTCAATACTAGAATAATAATTACAATTTGTAGAGATATTTAACACCAGAAGAATTAATATTTGACGAATACCTGTTTTCAAATCGCATTCAAAAATATACGAAACGGTGAATTATTACCTATCCCAGTTCAATGTCGCACTCATTCTATAAAATATATTTATATTAATTCGAATCATTACTGATTTTTGTTGTTTTGTTAAATTGACTTGTGAGTATTAATATATTTTATTGCAATATGAAAAAACTTTGAAAATTACTTTGAAAAATAAATCATATCCAAAAAAAATATATAATTTTATTTTTTGTTTCCATTCGCTGCGTATCTTTATCGTTTTATATTCAAGACAGATACTATTTAAAGCTTAAATATGAATATAATGAAGAGTTTGATAATACAATAATAACGATTTTAAGATAAACCCGATGGAATATATGAATTTTATAACAAATAAATTTAATTTAATACATAATTTAAAATCTGGTTATTTTGTAGATTTTGGTTTTAGCTTGATACTTAACACTCATATATTAACAGCAGTATATAAGTGTGATTAACAGCGTAATAAAACTTTTCAAAATGAATCAATGACCAGTGTTTTCAAATTAGTAAACAGCCATGTGAATTGTGAATGCAATATAATTAATATATCATATCATGAAGTACCTAGGTACTAAAACACTTGTGAAGTCTTATAGATGGTTAATTTTTGTAAAATATGTATAAATACTAGTAAACTTAAACCAACAAAATATAATTTGTCTTTATTAATGGTAATTTTACATAAAATTGTTTTCAAAATATATGCGTAATTATACAGTTACATTTTATTACAATTAATTATTATACCTCCAACTATTTACATAATAATGACTTGATATATATTTAGTACTTATAATGTTTACAAAAGTATTTATTGGACAGTATTTATGATAAAAATAATTAAATAAATCATTCTATTTTTCGTTTTGGAAAAACGTTAACAAATATTTAGTGGGTAGATACTTATTTTTTTATAGTATTTTCATCTACAATACTAAAAGAACTAAAAGAATCAAAATATATTTATATTTTCGAGCATCTACATTTATTTATATTATTTTTATTTATTTATACCTATATAAAAAATTATATATTTATATACGACATGTATGTGTCCTAAAAAAAAAATGTAAGTTTGTGCCTATTCAAAATAGATTTTAATTTAGCATAGAATTTTTGAAGAAAAATATTATTTTCTTTGGATTCTCCATCCACTATCTGTATAGATTACAGATAAATTATAGAAATAACAATGTTTCGAAACGTAAAGTGAAATATATTGTAGGATATTATTATATATTTTCAGGTGGATTACTTTCGTGAAATGATAATAGTGATAACATAGAAAACCAGACCTCGTTCTTCACTAAAACCTTTACTAAATACAGGTCATAAAAATTAATCATAAGAGACTTTTCGATATATGTATTTATTATAGACATATGCCTCTATATTCTATATTATACTATGGCGATTCGATTTATACTATAACCATAAAACGGCGCAGTGTCAATGTACCGCGAGAAGAAAGTATAACGTACATTATATATTACAGTAAAAAAAATAACATTATAAAAAACTAGATTTATAAATAATATAAATCAGAATACGTTTAAGTCGTGTTTTTCAAGATCGGAGTTAATCTACCAGAAAAACAAGCACGATGGCATCGTATTATTATGCGGTAAAAATATGTTAAAATAAAATCGTAAATAATATAACCCATTATGTCCTCATACGACATCATATATTATACATAGGCGAAAATGGGCAGGAGGGCCATTGAGTGACTGGCTCTCCAATGTTGATAATAACTAGGTATTTCTCTCTCTCTCTCTTCCCCGAGAATTGATAAAAATACAATATTGAATATTATTTAGGTAATATGACACAAGTACATGATAATATTATAATATAGTATTTTAATGATTTTAATGTCAAATTAAGTTTTTAAATAATCGTTTTGAACGTTTTTACTTTTGTGTTATGTTTGTTTTAACACATTTTGACAATGCTGTACATGATGCATAGGAAGTGAACTACACATGAAAACATAAAATTATAAAAATTTATTTTTTACATAAATAAAATTTTTATAGAAATACTATTAATTACCTTATTAAACTAATAATTATCACGCCTTACTGGTGAATTATATACGCGTGAACGTCATTTTTCTACCTATATTATACGCAAAATATATAGTGAAAATATATTCCACCGAACAAAATACAACCAAAACTCATTTTACTATGATCAGTAAAAATAAAACATTTTTTACATACCTACATTTTAATATAACGATTTTTTTTTTTAAAAAAATAATTAAATTATAAGCGATTTTTTTAATTTTTTTATTGATATTGATCGTTATGCCTAAATTAGGAAAAATGTGTATAATAATTATTTTTCGGTTATTTGTTGTTAAATTATACGTTAATATATTTTGCGTTCAGTGTTTTTGTTTTTTTTTTTTATAGTTGTGTATAAAAGTTTTTTTGAGACGTTCAAAGTATTTATGCGATATAGAAATTATTTTTTCTTTTTTTGTTTAATTAAATTAATTATTAGTCTTAAGCCAAATCGCAGACGTTGTTTGCGTCTATATTATTTATTTATTTATATTTATATAACGGGATAAAATCCAAGTACACATATACATAATATGGTGAAGAAAAATACCGATAATATTAAATACTAAACACAATGACAAAGTTCGTAAATAATAATTAATTTCAAGAATAACATTTTAACAAGATAAATATACTATATAAAAACAAAATAAATACAACTCAAAAATAAGTATAAATTAAGTTTACAATTAATTGAAAATGATGGAGGAGTTATCATCTTTACCAATACTCATTAGTCTGACAAGTGGACTAAATCTCGCATAGTAATAATTGGTATTCTACTTAGGAATATAAAAAGGATCAGTATTTCGAGTCGAGTAAATTGACGAAAATTGATCCCGACAAGTAATAACATTAATGAGAATCAATATTACCATTAATTAAGTTCTATAGACATCGTCAATTGGTCTGAACTCTACACGATCAGAAAAAGAGAACTTACCTAAGGAATTAGAAACAGGAGTACAATCGTGATCAGTTAATTCTAAGGACAAATTTATAAAATCTGAAAAACTAAAGTTGCACTCTCTCCGATTGACCAATATCATATAAGCAGTAGTGAATGAGTGCCATATTATTGATCCATATTCTAAAAGAGACCGAACCAATGAACAGTGCCTTGATACAAGAGAGAAAACAAAATTCAGCAGCAATTCTTTTGATATCACCCAGCATTTTTAGAGATTTATTACAAATTTAACTTATATTTAACCTGTTGATTGAACAAAAATATCATTGATAAGATAAAGAAAAGTTATCCTCGATTTAATTCTGTAATAAGACATAGTGCGGAATTTATCAATAATTAAGGGTTCACCTAGTCCGTATTAGCCCACGAAAATCACGAATTAAAAACATTTTGAAGAGGTACTATCACATAAAGAACTATAATATTATGGTGTAATAACTTACTAATATGTATATATAAATTATAATAATATTATACAAAATCTATGTATCCGATCATTAAAAAAATAATTTATAAATAAACATATAAAAATTTATAATAGCGAACATATGTATTCAGTATATACTCATATATACTCAGTATGAAGAATAATTATATATCAACAAATTAGACCTAAACTTTGAAGATATTTTCGATATATATATAGATATAAATTATAATAGAATAACACATAGGATTAATGAGAACGTCATACCTACAAATTTCAATGAAAATTTACATTAACATTTTTTATTTTTGTCAACTTACTAGATTGTTAGAAATACGAAATAAAAAACAAATACTAACAACATATTATCTAGTACCCTGCGGAGCTTTTTTATATACTAATTTTTTTACAACTCAAACTGCGCAAAAATACACATATTAAAAATTGGCTCCATAGGGCGCAAGATAATTTTGTTTTTTATAATTTATTTATTATTTCATCTTTCTACAATATTCTCAAGTTGATAATAATTAAAAATGCATAAATATACTTCTTTTAACAAATATCGTTTTTCACGACAATAAAAATTAAAAATGACACAAGATTATTTTAAAATTACTTTAAAAATATATTTAAATATATTTAATTTTTTAGATTTTCATTTTTCTTGAAATTTCTCTAAAGATTGCCTATACAGAACCTCTTAAAACACGGATTTTTGATATCCACTTAACGCCTTGTATACATGGTATATATTTTAATACTTTATTGACGTGATAAAATGTTCAATGTTTCTATTACCCGTTTTGGGCTATTTATAACAATATTATATAAGTTACAACAAAATATTATATATATTATAATTAGTATAAATTTTAAATTAATTATAATATTAGGTATAGGTACCGAAATTCATTGCGTGCGTCGTTTTACACTGTTTTGTCAAAAACAGTGTTATACTCGTAAATTACAAAAAAAAAAAAAACTGTCGACTTTCAAAACTTTTTTTTTTTTAACAAAATTACTGTTTAATCATCTACAATATTATTTGTTAATGAATATATTTAGTAGGTACTATAGTTTATATAATTGGAAGGCGATTATTTGTGTTCAACAAGTGTCGGTTAAATATGATCTTAAGAGGATGTACAGTCGCATTTGTTGTCTATCTAACAGATAATATAGCAAAATCACACTACGCAGAATTGAAATTTTGGAGTTTAAGTTAAATTTAGAGTATAAACACCTATTACAAAATTTAAAGCGAGGAATATTTTCGAGTGAACCTCTCGGGAATTTTGTAAAATATCGTCTGACGAAAAAGTTAAAGCTATTTAAAAATATCAAAAACTAAAAATGCCGTAACTTTTTCTTCTGACAATATTTTACAAAAAGCCCAAGAAGTTCACTCGAAATTATTCTTCTGTCTTATCGTTAAATTTGATAATAGGTGTTTAAGCTCTAAATCTAACCAAAATTCCATAATTTCAATTTTGCGTTGTACAATTTTGCTATATTGCCAATTAGATAAACGGAGACAGAAAATGCGAGTATAGCATCCTCTTAAGGCACTTATGCGAGTAATAACTGTATATAATTTTATATCTTGTGTTATATAATATTATATTCAACCGAAATATATTTTAATATTTTAAAGCGCACCATTATCGTTTTCGCACACTCTCGGGTATATTGTATAATGTTTTAACAATAAAGTTTTCGCGAATTGAATCGCTTTTCGAGGAACTATTCATATTTAAAAAAAACTACAAGGTTATACAAGGTGATTTTTTAATAAGTGAAACTGGTTTTTTTTTTTTGTACACTTTGAACTAACTATAATACAGTTAGAATTAAAATGACAAATTTAATAAATACAAGTTTAATTGGTAGGTCTACCGAAAAAGATCTACTATTTTAGGTTTACAGATTTTTTTAGGTCCACGCTCGTAGGTCTACTATCTAAATGTCTAGAAATATTAAAGTCTACATTAATACATTTTGATAGGTTAAATATCTATACAATGTGTTTAAGTCTACTATATTAAATTATAATATTTATATTAAGATAAAAAGATAGAACAATATCAGTTATTTAATAAATAGATTAAAAATTGTAATTGACTTCTTCATCTGTTTCTACAGACGGATATAATAACTCTAGAGGTATATAATCGGATTCGTTAATTATTATTTACCATAATCCTTGATTTGCGTTTGCTAATGGTTTAGACTTAAAATCATGATTTTTTTTTTTTTGTAATTGGATGCTTCGTTCTCTGGTGCCAAGCTATATAGTAGTTAAGCACTGAACTAAAAACATAGAACGCGTATTGGGAATACAATTTGTGCCCATAAGAAGGCTACCATATTGTTTCCTGACATTTTTGTTTCCATGATATAATAACGTTTTCTTAGACATATATTATTTATTGATAATACAATATTGTGATATGATCATGAGATTTACAATTCACAATTTTTTTTTTTAAAGTGTGAAAATTATATCAAATATTTTTTAAATATATTTGAGTATTTACTTAAATACATTCGATAAATTAGTAGGTATTCTTTACAGCTGTGACTGTTACTCACTAAATTATTTTAGTTTAATCCTGTTATTATATTGTATTTTTTTTTAAATGTGAAAATTTTGTAATAAATAAACAGTAAACAGTCTTACTTAAAACGGTTAAAATAAAGTCACATTTGAGATGTCAATCCGAATTAATGGATGAATGAAAAATTGGTACTTCATATGGTCGGCTTGATTTTCAAATATCAATGTAATTTAAAACATAAACCATATTATATACCTACTTATTATTGTATTGATTTAATATTTCAAGAACCGAAGAAAAATTAGAATAACATAATAATGATTTTTACAATTCTGTATTTTACAAAACTTAAATACTTAAATTATCAAAATATAATAATTATGAATATTCATGGTAATGATAATGTTCTGTGATAATAATTATAAACAACAAATATAACAATGGTAATCAGAGAATATAATCGTTATCTCGATATCGTTTACCTACTCGTTTTTTTTTATTTCTCCATGATTCAGAAACAAGATGGTAGCTTAATACGTACGGTTTATTGTTCAGGCGATTTTTACCTCCCTTTTATATATATATAAAAAAATGTATATGATTTTTAGCTCAATGTCTTTGATGTATTTGATGTATTGGGATTGTTCAAAATTGTAAACATGTATTTAAAATATAAAATTTTACTTCAGATTATTTTTACTGCCCGGCAAATTCTTAAGGGGGAGTAAAAATCGCCTGTTACGCTAGTTTATTTTTACCTCAGTCGATTTTTACCTCCCCCGGTAAAATATTATAGGGGGGGGGGGGTAAAAATCACCTGTTACGATGGTTTATTTTTACATCCGGTGGTTTTTATCCCCCCCTCCCCGCTAAATTTTTACGGAGGTAAATAAAATTTTAGAGGTCGATTGGTTCGCCCACTCGGACAGTTTAATTCGAAAATATCCAACCAATTTACAGTGAAATCACATCCAGTAACAGATTAAATTCAATACGGCTTAAGCGTACTTCTATCAATTCTAGTCTATATAATATCATTACAAGATACGTATATTAAAGTATCAAATACTCGATACTCGATAGTATCCTGATTTAAATTTGATGCAAATTACAATTTAAGCTTTTTATATTTTGGAACATAATATATATATATATAGTCTACCTTTTAATTTTAGTGTAAATTACAATTTACATTTTAAACTAGCCATAATGGTGCAAATTAAATATCTAAATTATGCCAATTATGGTGCAAATTACAGACTCTCATTTATCTGTTAGGTACCAATAAAAAAAAATTTTAATTTGGGAGTCGATCGGGCTATGTCTCTTTGTTATACATATGTGAAACGTTGAATTTGCATATTGTAATCTTTTTTCACAATGCTAGTACTATATTTATTTATTTCTACTCGTTCCGTACACAAGGTAAATATAATAAATTATTAAATATCGATTTTTATTTGCCTTTAGAAGTTTCAACAATCTGAGCTGCCATTTTTACTTTTTTTTTTTTTTTTTTTAACTAATGTTAAATTTAAAAATATTTTTATTAATTAATATTTATGTACTTGTGAAAAATTAGACTACACCTTAATAGATTTAAAACTATTTAATAACCCTAATTATACATTAGACTCAAAACGTTAGTATACTCCTTTAGCACGTATAGACCAAGATAGACCTACTGTCCTGAAACTATGTTATACGATTTTATGTATACATAATACCATTGATTATATATTATAATATTATAATATATAATCAATGATAATACGTAAAATGAAAATTCACCACATTTTATAAAACATCAACTCTTTGGGGACACAGGAAGGTGTTCACTTATTACACTCGAACGTTTTCATATTATTTTTTTATACATGGAGCAAAATTCCGGATACCGAGTAAAATATTTTTCAAGAAAAAAAACAAGGACAATCCTAATACAAAAAATAATAATTTTAAATAATTTTATATCCTGAAAATTTTTACTGCACTTTTACAGTTTTATAATGTAATCTAATATATTTAGCATTTTGCGCGAACATTTTAGACATTTTACATATGACTTCGTGTACTTTTTATGTTTAAATTAATAATTTAATTCCGAATTAAATACAAATTATAAATCTATATTTAGTCGAAATAATTTCGCATGTATAATATAATATCAAGTATAAAAATTGAAATATTTAATACGCAGCATTTATACGTTTCTAAAAGGTAAATATATTTTCGTTAAACCTATAATTAATGTTCGTGTTTGTATGTGGCGTATTTACGCGATGTTATGAATGAAACGGGCAGAGAAAATAAACCTAAGGGGAACCACAAAACTTTCATTTTATATGTAATCGTGTGTTGATTTTTATATAGGTACATATAAATATATAATATATATTATTTGGAAAACTCACATAGGTGCAATTTTATTGTCGCGAACAAATTACGGTCAGTGAATATGTACAAAAATATCTAGAATAAAAATAGTGCTATATGATATTAAATGATAACAGTAAGTTTAGATTAAATACAATGAATTTTATTTAACGTAGGTATATATGAAATAAATACGAAACATAATATGTTAAATTATTCAAGTAAACCACAATACTGCAGTAGTTAGAAGATAAAATTTAAATCGTGTGGCGGTTTAAAAAATGTTTTTCAATCGAAAATTGATTATATTATTTTATTGGCTCAAAGAAAAAATTGTTTTATATGCATGTACGTGTATAATGTATACTATAATATACACCTATACTCAGTGTTAGGTAGTAACATAACGTACGTTACTCGTTACTGTAACGTAGTTACTTTTTCAAGTAACTTTTTGTGACTCCGTTATTTAATTTGTGTAGTAACGTAAAAGTAACTGCGTTAGTTATTTGTAAGTAACTGTAAAATAACGAGTTACATTTTTAGAAATAAAAATAAAATTCATTTTAATAAATTCGTCTAAAATTGAGGATGGACCCCTGCGAAAAGTAGATATTTTGATTTATAATATATTATGATTAATGATTATATTATGATTTTATAATAGGTGATAGGCAGGCATGATATTGAATTTGTAATATTCGATTGATGATTATCAGAAAAAATAAAGATATTTTTGATATTTTATTTTATTATTTTCATTTTTACATATTTAAAAATGTTTAAAGTAACGTCATTGTAACTAGTTACTTTTGAATTAAAAAGAGTAATGTAACGTTTTTTTTTGTATTTAGGTAACGAAAAAATAATTTAATTTTGTAACTAGTAACTTAGTTACTTTTTAAAAGTAACTTATCCAACACGACTATACTGTATGTATATATGTATTCCTTTAACATGAACATTTTTAAGGTAAATTTTTTATTTATTTTTGAATATTATAATGAAAATCAAATTTTTTTGTTATAATTTTTACTGATAATTTTTTTATTCTATACTATTATTGAATAGGCAGTAACCACCTATATTTTAACTTTATATATTCAGACGAGGTATTTTGTATTTATAAATACCTACGAGCTATGAATAATAAATTAAACATAATATTGAACAACAGTTTATTTATAAGCATTTTAAATGCAGAAGCCTAAGGTAAAGAAGAATCGGTTTTTAGTCCTCCTCCACACTAATTCACTCTTTCTAAATTTTAAATAAGTAGGTATAAGGTAGGTTATATATGTAAATCAAAGTTTTTACAAAAACTTTCTCCACGTCGGAATATGAGATTAAAAGTATTTAATACATTATTTTTTTATTCTTTTTAAAGTAAAAATTACTTTTAAAAAAAGAATTATTTTTAAAGAATTGTTGAGATATAAAATAGTATAAAATATGATTGTTTTGTACACCTATTTATAAGTACCTACCTAGTAATTTGAATTTAATATAAAAATACATAAATTTATTGAAAAAAATAGCATTTTATCCTAGGATTACGATTATAATCACATAGTCATAAAACGTACATTATTTGGAAAAATATTTATTTTTTGGAAGATTTTATTTTCAGAAACATTTAATTTTACTATATTTATAAAATAGTCATATGATTTTCACATTTTCCAATGCATTAGTAAACTATCAAATTTTGATTTTTAAATATTAGCACTTATTTTTAATTTTAAAAAACGTATTAGGATATTTAAAAAAATAATTTTATCGTTTATAGTTTGCAGATAGTAAATGCCGTTTAAAGTACTTTCAGTTAATTCGTGTTTATATGAGTAAAAAAGAAATTATAAAAAAAATAATCAGTATGTATTTGTATAACTATTGTAGGTAAGGTAAATCAAACTACAATGGCAGCTGTCAGCTAAATTATGCAGATAACATATTTTGTACATCTGTCAAATGTTCCTATAAATCTTTATTACACGATATTAGTAAGGTTGTATTGTTCATTATTATTTGATAAAATGGGTAGGTAGATAGTTACTAAATATCTACTGGTCTTGAAATATTACGTATTCTCTGATATAAACAATATTGTTCAGTTAAATACAAAAACGGAAAAATCAATTGTAAAAATATTTCAATACTTTACTAAAATTAAAAATAGGGATAGCCATGTATAAATCAAAAGTTGATAGTTAATTAAAGATATGGCAGAAAGGGTTAAAATAATAATACAACTAAAATACCTATTCACCATAGTATAGTGATATTAAAGGTATCTAAAAATACAATTTTCCAAAGTTCTACTTTCCCAGATAATGAGCGTTGTAGGTTAAAAGAATCACACTGTATAAACGCGTAAGTATATTTAATTTAGAAATCCGAAATTCACTGTCAAGTAGGCGAGCGACATATTTTAAGTTTCTTTTTTAAATGGCGAAATCGTTTTGATTAAAAAAAATAATTATTATTACACATAACACTTGGATTTATAACACGGAGTTAATGATGTCAATAATAATTATTTGTGGTATATATTATAACCACTAATAATAATCAAAGATATTCGTGCACGAGATTTTATACAATATTGAAGAAAAATCGATAAATTGAGAAGAAATAAATACATTTTTGTTGTGAGGAAAGAAACCATAGTAAGTTCTAACAATATTATTACAGAATGTGATAAAATGAGTCAATTTAGATGACACATCAAAACTGAATAAACTGATTGTTGACTGTGTTGTATAAAAAAAAAAAATACACAAGAATAAGATAATAATAATTAATGGGGATATATTGGGTCATTGGGACCACCCAGGTCACGATATCATACATTATTATTAATGTTTACATTAACAATGGTCTTTGAAATGTTTATCAAAACCAATTTATTTGAAATTATTTTTAATATCCCACATGAAATCTATCTAAATATTTTTAATTAAAAGAGTAATAAATGGTTTTATTCAAAATAATTTCGAGCATTGATTTCATACCTCAATCAGCTATACACACATAAACCTACAAGTAATTAATATTATTTTCATTTTTATTAAACATTTGAACATTATATTTTTTTTTTAATTTTCCAAACCCTCCACATATACCTATAATATACTACGATTTATTCTCTCTCTCCAAGCGCAAACATAATATCTATAAATAAGTATAAATTGATTAATAATGTCTTGAGAAGTAGATACATAATTATTATCATATTGTTCAATGCAATTTCTCTCAAAATATGTGTTTCGCTTCAATTGAACATTTTCTTCCACGCGAATAAATTTAATTTCTTAATAGTTATTACTTATTAATTATTACAATATATATATAAACGTGTTTATTAGGCGGACTGAATATAATAACGAAAGATCGTTTTACAATTTTTAATTACTTAATTAATTTAAGCGGGTATAGTTAATACTTAATAGTATTACGTTACGCCAGAAAAAAAAATCATTGTTTATATCCAAATAAAACTTAAGCATTTGTGACTTTTTATGTAAAAAATGTTAAATAATAACGTAACGCATTACCTACTTTTGTATTTAGTGAACAAAAACGGAATCTAGTTACCTTTTTATTTTGTAAATAGTAACGTAACGTTACTTTTTGGAAGTAACTCACTCTCAGTCATAAGTTGCTTTTATATAATGTATTTAAACATACCTTAGGTCTGACATTTCTTTCCCTTATTTTTATAAATTTTTAAAACTGATTCCCCCTCTCAAAATCGACTCTTAGATCCACCACTACTCAACACTGGTATTTACGATGTAGTAATGTACAGATTTTAGTTTGCTTAGATACATCAGTCGTATGATTTGATTAGGTTATATATCTACAAGAAATACAAGAAAATGTAATACTATAAATAATGTTATAAATTATAACAAATCAAAATCACAAAAATAATACAGTTTCAAACTGCGTGTGTACGTATTTCAACAACTATGTTGTCATCTTCAGCACGAACCAAAAACTAGTTATGCAGATGACAACATAGTTGTTGATATACGTATACGCAGTTAAAATTGTAAAATGTTTATAATTTGGGTTAGGTTAGTTTATAATTAATTTATAACATTATTAATTATAGTATACATTTTGTTGTCTTTATTGTAGGTATAAAACCTAATCAAATCATACCGACTGGTGTATCTAAATAAACTAAAAAACCGTATATCACTACATCATAAATACTTGTGTGAGTGAGTTACTTTCAAGAAGTAACCAAGTTACATTACTAGTTACAAATAAAATGGTAACTAGATTCCGTTTTTGTTCATTAAATACAAAAGTAGGTAATGTGTTGTTACGTTACTATTTAATATTTTTTACTTAAAAACGACTAGTTAATGACATTATTTTCAACATTTATAAATATCAGTAAAAAATAAAATAAAAAATTCCCTATGATGATGTCAAAACACATTATACCTTTTCCTACAATATTACAATCGTCAATCAAATACATAATATTATGATGCATAAATAAGCAAGTAATATCATACCTACTTCTTCTACATGTTATAAAACTGTTAAGAGAAAGTATCTCACCCGCATTTGGTGTCTCTGTCTGACGTGATAAAATCCAAAATTACGTTCAGAATTCTGATCACAACTTAGTAATTTTTAATATTACAGTAAAATTATCTATTACCAAATGTATAGACGAGATAATTAACATCTATGCTGTAGCGTCGTCTTGTTTTCTAATTAGAAATAAATTTAAATTATAATTTTTTTTAACAATTCCAATAGTTTAAATAGATAAATTTCTCTTTAAAATTACAATTTCTAAAGAAAGGCTTTTCTACGGCATTGATAATGGTCTTATCTATACATTTGGTAATAGGTCAATTGACTTTAATATTAATGATATCTCTAATATTAGAAATGACGAACTTGTGATAAGATTGCTGGACGTAAATTTTGTATATTTAATCAGTTCGTTAGACGGAGACAGTAAAATATGCGGGTGCTATATCCTTTAAAAACGGCTCACTGCGGGCTAGTTTTACGGACTAAAAAGACCAATTTTGGTCAATTAGTCCAACAAATATTTGTAAAATGACAATAACTACTTTTACTTTACTTTATTTTGACTTTTTTTAATATCTGTTCTTATTTATTCCTTAAAATTATTTTATTTTTTAATATTTTTTAATCGTTTTATTTGTAATTGAAAATTGCTAATTATGTCTTGACCAAATAATAAAATATATATAAAAATTGAAAAAGTAAAAAAGTGGATTAAAAGTTAATTGTTTTAATGCAAATCGATTTTCTAAATGCAATAAATCAATCACTACGATAGACAAAACATGGACACATCTGAGTAAAATTTAGAATATAGATATTCACAAAACGTCGACGATCTCTGTGCCTGTGTGTACGTTATCGGTAATATTAATTTTACACGCACACACATAAACGAAATGTTCATATTTTTTCATAATTGCCTACACAGAACCCCTTAAATTTACCCACTTTTTATACCCCGTTGGGCAACCATTATATCTTAATCCGTGGAACACACTCAAATCCCTAATTTCATTTTACCCATTTCCAAAATGTTCAGTGAATTTGAAAAAATAATTTCACCACGCTCAATTAATTGAAAATTGTCACTTATTGTTAGCACAGCAAAGTCTATAATTATGATATTAATATTTTCTTAAATTAAAAATATAGGTACATTTTACAATAAATAATAAATCATCCAAAAACATTTAAACAGTTTCTAAACTTTTGAATATCTACGACATAAAAAAAGGAAAGAATTATTTTATAAGTCTCTTTTGAGCAACTAATATATGCATGCCACTGCCAACGGCAAACGCCGGTAAACGCAACCGCGCTCGCGCGTCGAACTGCATCCGAAACAGCTGTTTTCGGTCACGCGGTGTTCGCCGCCACCGCACCGAACGCGTTATCAGTTATCAGTCGTAAGACAAGTATCGACTTACTATCAACGTACTAACGTAGCATTTTCACAGCGTTGTACACGTCTTGTGTCTCATTGTTACGGGCCGATTCATGTTTCCACAGTATAGGTGCTCGTAATTTAATCTTCGTAGAATAAACGTATAATTTGCAACAACAGAACAGATCCTAACACAGTAACGGAATTGTATGGTATTTGGTTAGATTCAACACTTATTCGTTAGATAATCCGGTAAATAACCATGTAATTCGATCAGACAAAGACGCTTTTGTTATATATACGAACAGACCAAAGTTGGCAATAATTTTCTACCGTTTTGCCGTTCGACATCCCGCACAATTATTAATGTCATCGCTTTGAAAATTGTGAATAGTTATTATTCCAAGTGTGGAACATAACGGCAACGCCAAAATAATCTACAGTTAACGTCGGTAAGTATATATTATATTAGGTGTCCACCACGTCCACGAACAAATATTTTCGACTGAAAATCGGAACTTCGGATTTTTTTTTTGTTAATCAATCGGATCGTTTGCAAAGATTTTTACGACCTACAATCGTACTTTTTACGAACGCGATTACCAGCTATATACTCGTATACATTAATACGGTTACTCACCTCGTCCGTGTTGCAGTGGCGGGCCACGACGAACTTTTCGTCTGTTTGTTTGTTGATTTGTCGTCGTTCGTCGATCAACGTCCGAGCCGAAAATGTAACCGTCGGCCGGCGACAAGGACACGGACAGCGTACAATGCGTCGCGGCGCGATTACCGTCGTCACTGCGACGGCGAACCGCCACATCGAGCACGGCGACGCGAGTTTTCGCGACCGCCGTGAACTCGCCGCGCGTCGGCAACCCGCCTTTCGCCGACGCCTCGGCAACGTCCTGCTAAACAGCATTGCCGCCGGCCCGACGGCAGTGTCAGTGTGACCTCGACACCCGCGCCAAATTATCGAGTCGACGACCGCCCAACGCACGACATTGGACGCTTGACGTACTTTCACGACGTGACCGCAGCAGTTAGTAGTTGATAATACGGACTGTTTTGATCGTGACGAGTATTACGTCTTTTTTGCCATCACGTAACTCACAGCTGTTTTCAAGTTTTGCGAAATGAAAAAAATAACGAATCGCGCGGTTTTTACAATACGCACGACATATTATTGTACAACGTGTCCCGTAACACTCCGCAGCAGCAAAAACTAGTGATGTTACGAACCCAGATTTTTGAGGTCGAACCGAACCCGAACCGAACTTTTTAAAATTTTAACGAACCCGAACCGAACCGAACTTCCAAATTTTTATTCGAACCCGAACCGAACCGAACTATTCAATTAAAATATCGAACCCGAACCGAACTTCATAAAAAAAAAAAAACAATACAATAATAATATAAATTACCATTTTTTATTAATTATGTAATTTACATAAAAATTTATTAAGTAGGTGCCTCTTAAACATAATTTTAAGTCTAAGTAAAGAAGGATTCCACATTTTTCTATTTCTTTTTATCGTTTTTCGACAAATTAGTTTCAAATTTTTTTTCCTAGGTT
>JAIPRL010001480.1:56459-81597 GCA_025469235.1 Pemphigus obesinymphae | reverse complement strand
AATTCTCGATTTTACAAAATCGTATTTTTCGTAATTTTTTGGTAGTTTTTGCTTACGCATTAAAAAACTATTATGAAAATCGAAAAATGACCTCTCAAAAGTACCAACTAGATGCAATTTGCTACCGAAAACCGGGTATGAGTGTAAAGATCGGAGTACTCCTTCTGGTAGAAAAAGTGTTTACAGAAAAATAAAAAAAATAAACATCATTGTAAAACCATAAGCTTCCTCGCTACGCTCAGAATCTAAAAATATCTTTAATGAAAGAAAGTGAAGTTAAGTCCTATCATTAAATTTTCGAGAGATTTTACACGGACAACTTTAAGGTAATCTTGACAAAAATGAAAATTTAACAAGTTAAAAATGTTGAAAAAAAAACATTTGAAAGTAAGTACATGCCGAGTGATTCCTGTGTTCACCTCTTTTACACTAAGTTTAATCACACAAGATTCGAATGTCATATTATGAGTATTCAGTTAAAAGGACGTGATACCCCCCGATTTCTAGTTGTTTTTGCTTATAAGTCACTAGGAAACGAGTAATCGTAATTAACGTATGCATGTTTTTTTTTAACAAATATCGCAATTGCACAATAATAAAAAATGGAATTGACACAAAACTATTTTAGTATATACATAAATATATTCATATTGTTAGATTTCTATTTTTCTTAAAATTACATAAAACTTGCATATACCAAACCCCTTAAAAATTGGGTACAATCATACATAACTCTTAACAACTATACAAAGCTCTTATGAAACATGTAGGTACACGTGATAAGTAACTATAATGTTATTGTTTATCACTACCTATTCTTCTTCTTCTTTGTCTTCTCCTTCGCCTTCTCTCCCAACTAGCCGGCCTATACACTTATTTTTCCCCATCTGTTGTCCCTAATCTCTCATACAACTCATCGTACTTCCCTAATTTAGCTTTATTCTCTGCTCTTTTTGCTGTTTCAGATAAACTTTTATACTCTACCCAATCCTCCCTCTTTAAAGTTTTCTGCCATTTCTTAAACTGTATTTTTTTTTCTTTGATATTATCTGCTGCACTTCTTCTGCTCACTACCATATTTGTTTATCCTCTGGCATACTACCTCTACTCTCGCCAACGACTTCCTTAGCAACCCTCTTAACACTCTCTACTACCTTTTCCCATATTTTGTTTATATTCCCTTCTATATTCCATATCCCTGTCTCAATCAGTTTTTTTGTAAATACTTTTTCATCTTCACCCGTTACTTTCTACCACCTAATCCTCGATTTTTTATCTATATTTTTCATTTTGTACAGTTGTACACCCTCTTTTTCCTATACCAAATACTTATAACCATTAACCTATATTTTTTTTGTCACACCTAGGATTTATACCTTACAGTCCTTACACTGTTTTAAATCTCATCTCTTTCACATAAAATAATCAACTTGTGATTTGTTCCTTCCACTCTTATAGGTTATATAATTCTCTTCTCTCTTCCTAAAATAAGTGTTCACAATTGCTGATTCATAAGCTGAAGCAAGGTCAAGTATTCATTTTTCCGCCGCATTCCTTTCTCCAAATCCATACCCTTCATGCACTCTATCATAATCTACTCTATTATAGCCTACATGTCCATTCTTATTCTTAATTCCTTGTACTCCTTGCATAACTTCATCCATCTCTTGCCAAAACTTTTTTTCCTGACTTTCTAGTTTAGTAAGACTAAAACTTATTATATGAGTATACATTTATTGTTTCACAAGTACGTATATTATTATAATAATAGGTATATGACAACTTATAGATAGATACATATATAGGTATATCTACTATGGATATTCACTGGATATTTATTATTTTCTACTCCGTAATAATCTCGTATTTACGTGATGTTTTTTTATAACGTATCGGTATTATATAATATGAAAAAATGTTATAAAGTATACTTTTTTGATTCGTTCTGTTTATAGTAAGTTTTTGAATCATATAATCCGATATATATTTTTGAAATCGAATATTAATATTTTTATGTTCTCCTTAAGCACACGACGAGTCATTAAAATATTTGGAATTTTTCCACAAAATTCAGCATACTTTAGTCTCGGCGAAGTATGTAATATTATTAATCTAAACTGCTGGTGACTACCGATACACGACTGCAGTATACGGTATTATATTTAAATAATCACGTTTGTGTCAAAAATTTTACTTAATTCTCTTCGCGGATTACGCGACCGCGGCATCGGTAGTGTCGCACATTGGTCGAAAATGTCTCTAAAAATGCGCATAATATAAAAAAGATTTTTGTAAATCTATTTTTAACAACCTAATTTTGTAATAAACCATAAGAAATTTTATATGTATGCATATTTTAAAATGATAATAACGTACATTTTATATTATTATATATTGTTTTAAAGTGATTCAATTAGGGCGCGGGTATAGTTTTCAAACATTTCGAGACACTTTCGCATTAGCAATTTTTACCAAATAAAATATAAAAATATATACCTACCTACATATTTATTTAAAAATTAATCATTTATATTAATATGTTAGTAATATATTATATTGGTTGTAAAATGTGTATATTTCTTGTAATTAACATAATAAACTAATACATATTTTATTATATTGTCATTTCAACAACCACCAGGTTTTACTTCGGAAATTGTTTTACATAAAAGTATATATACCTATGTTCTTTGAAATTTAATAACTAAGGTTTAATTCACATATATTTTCCATCTCTTTGGTTTATGAAATTTATATCATACGCGCGTATCAATTGAGATTCGCCGAAAAAACCCAGTCGTCGTCATTACAAAGTACAAACCTATATTATTTATTAAAACTAATTATTACACAAATTTCTTTTGACTAGAACTATGAGCTTATGAAAAAACGTACAACGTTGGTAAGTAATTTAGTATATTAATATCATAATTGACGTAATTATCAAAAAAAAAGTCGAATAAACACAAAAATGAAATATATTTAAAATAAGACAATATATATAGGTAAAAGCAATAAATATTAAATATATTATACTTAATAAAAATACATAAAATTACATAATAATAGGTACAATAAATTATTTTTATACATTATAATAATTGTTATGTACCTATTACCTACACAAATGTATAGTGTACACCAGGGGTGTCCAACCCGCAGCCCGAGGTAGACCATCAAATACTTATATAACATATATTATGAGAAAAAAAATTATTAATATTTTGGCTGGCGTAAAATATTTGAGGATCTATAATACACATAAATACCGGCGTATTAGTCGATGGAGGGAAGTATTTCGATAAAAAAAAGTTGATAAACCTTTTTTTTTTTTTTGTCAAAAAATGTATGTGACCCATGACAATTTCTACTCACTTAATGTGGCACAGCATACCTATAATAAGTATATTTTATACCAGTAGGTACATTTTGTACAAGTGGAAATTCGAGAGAACAACACTTATGGATATGGATAAAATTAGGGGATTTCAGCACTATTGTATAGTATACATTTTTTGTATACCTCAAAAATTTCATAAGGACGAGTGATTTATTGCTATCTTGCATTAGTTTCATACTTTCCGTAATGAAGTATAACTACAAAATTTTAGCTAATTCAGTTAACTAATGTTATTTTAACTAACATAACAATAGCCGATTTTTGCGGAGTTACTATTTACCCTTGTAATTTTAGGTAGCATCTCAATATAGATATTTACACATCAAAGATTAATCTCTATTTAACTTTTTAACTCAACTATAGTTTTACTTTTATCATTATTAATTACTAACCAACTTTGTTAGTTTAAATTTTTATAATATTAACTTTACTTTTTACAGTTAATTTTTCATAACTTGAATGATTATTTTGATGAAACGGTATTATTTTAAAAATGTGAATCATCATTTATACAATGGAAAATACAAATCACGAACTTTTTTAACCAAGTCAAGATTTTGTTGTTAACTATTAAGTTTTTATTGGAGATTTTCGGGATAATTTAACTTAACTAATTTTAATTCATTTTAAATTCTGAGAAAAGCGATAAATGTATATTAGTTCTATAATGATGTGTTTTATTTTTTTTTTGTCTATACACGAAAATTCTAGAAGAAGGAGTGCTTGAAACGTTTTATACATCCACATTATCTAGTAGAAAATTTAATCTTTAAAGAGCTCAATTTTAGATGTTCCCAGTAGTTTTTTTTACCATTCGAGAAAAAACTAAATATATATATAAAAAAAAAGAATGGTAAAAATCTGCTTTTGTCAAAATCTATTATGGTTATTATTTATTTCGTAGAACTTTTGTAAATAGTGTTCCTAGAGACCTAAAATGTTTATCAAAAATTTATATTAATACAAAATGAATAAAAAAATTTTTATTGTCCCAATTTTGGACTATTTATAATCAATTTTGAAATTTTGAAATATCTAAACCTTACACTGAATGTATCAGGGAGAAAAAGCTATATTTTATAGAGAGGTTGGCGTATGTGTCTCGAAAATACCAATAAAATAAAAAGGTATTTAAACCTTTCCAAATTCTAAATTTTTAAACCCTTCAAATTTCCGACTCTAATTTTGGTTTGGGGGTGACTCCCCACAAGACCCCTGAAAGGTCCTTGCCAGTCTGTACCAACGACATAATGTGAGTACTTAATTGTAAATTACTGTTTATTATTATTTTACTTATATTATTAGTTAGACAAAAGAGCTATTTACTATTTTATTTTGTTATATTATATTATTTTATCTATATTTCTGTGTTGCTGTGAATTTTATTTTATTATGATCCCATATTATTACTATTATTGAATTATTTGTACCGACAATACATTAGATCTTATTTGCAAAAATCTGAGTTACCATTTATTATAACTAGTTACCTATTATTATTATTATTAGTTTTTAAGCATACATAAACATAGAGTGGCCGTCCGAGTCTGATTATATATTTTTAAAGAGGGTACATGCGAATAAGGTATCCCGGGGTGCGTGTTATAATAATTTATACTTCCGGCCCGTACAATTTCATTCCAAAAACGATTCTGAGCAAAATTATTATTTTTCGATTAATGAGAATTCTCCGTTATTTTTGGTATTTTTCTTTTAAACTCAAGAAAACTAACAAATAAATCGTGCCAACTACAGTAAAATATGTACTAGGTACTGCTATGCTTAGAATCTAAAAAACTCAAGTAAAATATATTTTGAGTGTTGGAAATATCTGTAAATTATTGTTTATAACTCAGGAGACCCACTAAGGCTTTTAAAAATATTTACTAATCACTTAAAATTAAAATTCCCCTTTCTCTTTATTATATATAATATATCACATATAATAGAATAACGCCGAATTATGATAAAAATGGGGTTTTATTAAACCACTGATCCTTTCCATGCAACCTTCAAAAAACCTTTTTTGTGACATTACTATAATTATATCTTTGGTACAAAGATAAAGTATGATATTTACTCAAGATTATACAGTTTTTGCTGTAAAATATATGTTAAAATATACTGTTGTATATAACTCATTTTTGATATTTTTTTAATTAAAAATTTTATTCAATTTTAACAATACGTCGTTTACACATCTCTCGGGAAAGTAAAATAAATATGGGTACCTATACTTTATTGGTACTAAAGTTCTAAAATTGTTTAAATTTTTCCCCTAAACGGTATTAACACTACGTTACCAAAGTACAAAAATCAACTAGTAAATAAGTTAAAGTTAGGTTAGTTCTAATGTATTAACTTAACTAGTTAATTTTGTAAACTATAAACTTTTCAGATTATATAGCTAAGATATTTGTGATATAAGTTAATAGTTAAGTTAACACATATTTTTAAATATTTAACAATAATATATTCCTTTATATATTATAATATGGGCATTTTGATTTTCAATTTTATATAAGAACCTAATGTATATAATATAAACACTACACATCATATTACAAATATCCAACAAAAAAAGGTCACATCACACATTTTGACGATTTAAAGTTTAACTATTTTCTGATAATGAATTTTTTTCTTCATCTCCCATGAAAATGGTCGTATTTATAGCATATCCAAAGAAGTTGTAATTTACAATTTAATTAATTTACCACAACCTCAATTTCCAACGAAAAAAGTCGTATCATGAGATACAACTATTTTAAATCATTTTTCTGGGCGAAAAAGGTCGTATGTTCCGATATAACATTTCTACCGCAAAAAAATGGCCTATATTTAGATAAAATGTTAAAAGTCAACCTATTTTATCGACGAATATGGTGATATTAATATTATAATATTTTAATATTAGTATATAAAGGTATATTAATAAATATTTATAATTTATATTTATAGCTTTACATTTATAGTATAGGGTACTCTTTACATTTAGTATTGAATTCATTCTTTTGAACAAAACTGGACACTTTTAGGTCAGTTAGACATTCAAAAAGTTCGTCAGGTCACTAAAATATAATTATTCTGGATGTATCTAAGAAGTTTTTGTTAATACTTGAGGGTTGAAACGAAAGAATTTAAATTGCCCAGTAAATTAATGATCTTAGGTAGAAAAAAGTGTAAAACTTGATAAAATGGTAAGATCATTTTTAGCACCATCATTCCTAAAAAATATAATAGTTATTCTATCTCTGCGCTTCATAAAGAATTCGCATTTAGTTAAATAGAATACATAAAAAATTTATTATTTGAATACTAGATTTAATAATGTATTGTTGATAAATCATATCATATCTATATATTTATCTATATATTTTGGTCTAAATGAACTTTTATATTTTTTAATTTGAACAAAAAGGTAACTTGTATATAAAAAATTTAAAATTTATCAATAAAAGATAAAAATAATCATGCTGTTAACTTTTAGATTAACCTAGTTCAAATAACTAAAGTCTGTTTTTAACTTTTAACTAGTTTGATCATATTAGTTCATTAACTTGTAACTATTTAATAAAATGATCTTATAAACTCAATTTTATCTAGTTAATTTTTTCATTATCTATTTTCATCCTTATATAATTGATTATTAATAATAATTGTAATTGGTAAGCCTTATACATAATATAATATACTGGGCCAAAAATAAAATTATCAATAATATTGTATAATTTTATATTTATAAACAAAATTGACTATTTTAACAAAAAAAAATAAATAAATACAAGTAGTAAATACAATTAAATAAAGTTGTAGAAAATAAATTTCCTATTATAAAGTGTAACATATTGCAACAAAGATATTAAATTGAAGAACAAAATACAATTTAACTATTCCAGGATCCAGTTTAAACCATATATCTACGAAAAACAAAACAAAACAAATAGTAAATATAACATCAAACATCCTATTCATAAAACTTTGTTCGTACTTGCCACATGTAGAATTTACCGACAACATGTATTTGTCGTTCACGTCACTATTAACGAGTTATAAGATTTCATAGCACATACTCGAACAGATCCAATGAAATGACCATGTAGTCGGTGTCTTCTACATCCCGCCATCGATCGATTGCACGTTCCAATGATAAACGCCTCTTGTACCTCCTTAGGGCGACCAATTTGTGAGAGAAGCCTCGGTCACATAAATTCAACCGTAAATCATAATCCGACATCCAGTTTATGATCGGATACGATCGAGGAAAAATTATTGATGTAACAAACGTACATTTTTTTCATAGTCAATTTTAGTTGGACTAATTTTAGTTCGATGAATATATGTAGTTTATATTTAACTATAATAGTTCGACATTCATAAGTCCTAGGTAAATAATTTAGAATTATTCATGTTTTTCTGGTGTTATTTCTAAAAATATGTAGGTAATTTCCAAAAATACAACCGTACTTGAAATAACTACACTGCAAACATTAACACCGCCACAACCATTGATGAAAATTCGCCAAAACCCAACTACATGGCATTCCCATCATTGATTTTGACGATATATACTACAACGGTCGATGATAATACACCACCACCAATCATGCTGACTTCACACATTTTCAAACTAATACAGACTCGTAGAGATTCTGACTACACCCGCATCCCAAATACGACAATTCCCCTGATTTTGAAAGTAATAACAATAACCGATTTTGACACCAACTCCCTAAATATGACATCCTCACAGATTATGACACTAACACCCCGAATATGACAAACCCACAGATTACGACCCAACACCCTGAATATGACTTATCCTCAGATTATTACACCATCTATGTTTACCTTCACTATAATCGTGACACAAACTCTTCAACTTTGACAATCATTAATACATATGAACAAACACGACAGTTTCTTCGAGACGATGTACAACTTCAAGTCACTCCTGCCAATTGAGATCGATGAACTGCATATTGATGTATACATGTGTTGTGCGAAAAAACAAAACAAGAATAAATTGTTTAACCGTTCGACACTTGAAAATACAAAATAACAAATATGACTATATGTATGTAAACAATTTAACAGTATATCGATCACCGGGACAACGAATAATAACAGATACAACAGTATGGGTATAATATACAAACAGCCAATTAATATTATAATCAAAACATTTTTAGTTTGTTATAATACACATTATATGAATAGAGATACATCACTCGCGATGTAAACAAAATTTGGCGTATTCTCGGATATTTTATGATAAGCTGCTAAAACAATACAGAAAAATACTTATTGAAAAGTGGATGAATACTTATTCCGATACCAAGTTAATACCTGTAAAAAATGATTTTTTTTTCATTTTTATGTACAAGTATCAATAATAATCTATTGCCGAAAAATAATATTATAAAACTCGACCTAGGTACATAAAATATGCCATTATTGTTATACTATTATCGTTCAACGACAACCACACGAAGGCCCAGTGGTATAAAAAATATATAAGTAGATATTCCACCCTCGATCCATATTTATTACAAAGTTGTTAATATTATTATTTTTTTTTTTATGTATATATATATATATATTATATATAATACTGGAACGGCCGTTATCAGAACCCAACTTGGGATGCTTTATGTTCGTTCGGGGCTAATACTTTCGAAGCCCCTTGACATCCGTATTTTTTAAATAATAAATAATCACATTAATAGAATAGTCAACAAAAAATATAATTAAAATCTAATGCAGATAATACGGATAATAATACAGATAATCTAATACGTTAGTGTGGTTTCTCTCCCTTTTACCGTGCAGGATAGGTACTGTATTTTCTATCTGTTTTGAACGCTTTGCACAATAACGTATAGCCTATCGGTTAAGGTCAGATATAAAATTTAAAATTTACAATTATTGTATTACTTTATTCGTAATAACTACAATAACTCCGCAGTTCTATACATGGGTACTAACTTGAGTACCTAAATTTTTTTTTTTTTTTTACTTACCGATTTAATAAAATAATTATCGAGAGGTATGTCCCTCCTCTGACCACCTCCTCAGATAGGTGCCCATAATTATATATGTGATATTCTATTATTTTTTCAAAAAGTGTGTTAATTGTGTACCTACTCATTTTCTTTTTTTTTTATACACCTACCAAATAGTATCGTGTTTACAATAAAATTATCCTGTTTTTAGAATATAAGTACAGTGGTATATATGCTGAGAGTGCAATGTGGTGTTTTTTCTTCCCTCCTCTATATTGGACGTTTTTTATTTTATTGTTAACCCTCTAGCCTTCAAATTGCGATTATAATTATTTAATAAACATCTCATATATTTACCATGTATCAAATAGATGCCCGAATATATGTATATTATAGTTTTTTACTCAGTTTTACGATTTTTAAAGATTTTTCATAATATTTATGTAAAATGAATTAAATTAATTAGTATTGCACTATACACTTGATAAATAAAGTAGGTTCTATAATAGTCGGTCACTTTCTAAAGTATAAATATAGAAAATTTATCATGTATTATAGAATACGCCATATTAATATTGAAATAAATTTTTTAATAATTTGAATATTTTTAAAATATAAAATAATATTTTATGATATTTCTATTTTCTTTAATATAAGCATGACTGAAGGGGAGCAAAAGGAGGCAGCTACCCCCTCAGGAAAAATGTTCAACATCCATGCCCCCCACTTGTTATTTTAGAAATCAATATTTAAAGTTATATACTTTATTTTATATTATTTTATATATATATTTGTGATTTGTAGTAATTATCTGATATTGAATATGTTAGAACTTATTTGAAATATTCAATTCAAAAAACAATTTTGAGATAAATTAATTTTAATTTTTTCTGAATTATAACTAATAATTTTCCATTATTTTCGGTAGTTTTTCTTTTCCCTCATTTTTTTTTTTTTTTTTGTGAACTACTAAAAATTGGTAAAAAAAATTCATCACATAAATATTATGTTGCAGTAAATATTTGGTGTAAATTTCAAGTCTTGTATTGATTTTTTCCGATTTATAACAAAAATTTGGGTATGTATCTATTATTTACATTTACATATCCTTTGAATTTTCTCTGAATTATTGTAAAATCAAAAAATTTCTTAAAGTTAAAAATTATATTAATTTTTTTTTTTATAAATCGTTTGCAGTCTTCTAAGTTGATTATTTTGTATACTCTATCACCTAATTTAAAAATTGTTATATATTTGATATAAAGTATACACATATTTGGAAAATAATTTCAAAATGTTAAGTTTTTTCATGATATGTGTATATAGAGATTATATAGAGGTAATACAAAACTAAGAAACATTTTTACGTTATGCATAGTCAATGGGAGGTTAGTAAAATAAATTCCTTTTACCCTCTTCTCCTTAAAAAAAGTCCCAAGTCATGCTTATATTCGTAAATAAAAATAATTTTTCGTCTCTAATTTATTTATTTTTTTATTATTATTTTGACTTCGTCTAATAATTATTTTGGTAGTTAATTTCTCTCCTGGTAATAATTTTCTACGAAATATCAGATAATAGTAACATTTGTGTTCAAATTGATAAAATTATATTGTGTTTTGTGTTATTGCTCATTATTATCGACTATATATTGTTATATAGATTGTATAGGCGACCCAATATTTTTTCCTCGGATGCAGCATAAATATAAAACCCTAAGATAGGGGAACGAAAAAGGAAGATCCGAATTTTTTTTATTATTTACTCGTTTGCTTAAATTTTTAACCTCTTCCCATTAATAAAATTCAGATTTTCATGTCAACAAAGTAGAAATTTTGTCCGTGATCCTAACCACACGTTTAAACGTGGCCCCGATTTTAACCACAAATAAAAATTTACTACATTTACCTGTAAAAAAAAAAAAAAATACAAGGTTTACATACTCTTTTCCCCAAACTTAACACTGCCGAATATAGAAAATATTTAACACAAACCCTTTTTTACTATGGTTAAACTGATGTCACAAATGGAAAGCGAAAATATTCATTGTTCATTATTTATTATTGGAATATAGTGATTACTCGTAATAGAGAACAGAAGTCCTTTAAAGTCTATGTTCAATCGTTCAAAAGGTAATGTAGTTTTAACAAGATGACTCCATTCTTGTTTAAAGAATTCGAGTTTAACTTTAGCACAAATATGACAAGTTGTAATAACCATTTTAACATCATCGAGAGAAAATGGTAGATTCTTACTTCTAATCCATTATGCAATGGTATATCCTAGTCATACAGGGGTGACATAATGATTTATGAAAGTGGAAAACATATTAGAATTATTAATATTCACGCAAACTCTAGAATAAGCATCTGCAACCGTATTGTCTTCACCAAGACGGTAAACTATATTGTAACTGAAGCACGAGAGTTATTTTATTGTTCTTAATCTTACTTGAGCGTTTTAGATTGAACATAAATGAGAGTATTTCTTGATTTGTTATAAGCTTAAAATAGGTATCTTCCAATAAGGAAATGTCTCCACGATTGCAAATGCCTCTTTCTCTATAAATGAGTATCTCTTTTCACATTTGGTGAGTTTTATTAATTATGAATTTTTTCAGGAGAGCGTTTTTAAAGTTTGATGATTGATTTTTTTTTTTTTTTAAAAGGGCGTAGTAGCTGTCACAGTTGTCTTTGTCTGACACGCGCGTGACATAGTAAAATTGGGTTTTGTAGGTATTTCTGATTTCGTGAACAATCGGTCAACTATAGGATATGATGACCTATTATGATAATTAATAAAGAGAACATAATTTATGATATATAGGAATTATTTTTCAATAAATGTAATTTTTAATTTTTTACAAGTGTATGAATGTGATAATTCAATTGTGAATATTTTGTTTAAAATATAATTTATTACAAATATAATTCCTACATGTCATAGATTATGTTCTCTTTATTAATTTTGATAATAGGTCATTATATTCCAAAATTTATCAATAAAATTGTTCATAATATTGGAAATACAAAATCCGATTTTACTATATCGCGCGTATGTCAGACAAAGACATCTGAGTCAGCTACTACGTCCCCTTGAACAAAATCGATTATCAAACTTTAAAAACTCCTGAAAAAATGTATAATTTAGATATAGAACTTTTTTATTCTTACTCCACGACCAGTCATAATATTGTTTATGTTTTGTTTCTAAGTAAAAACATTTTGTTTTTGTATTTCAATCAGTTGTTTAAACATAACATTTCAACATACAGTGTGTATACTATAATTTATAAATAAATATAAAATATAAAACTTTATTTGTTATATATTTGGAAAATAAATAAATTATAATAATATTATTATATTCATATTATTTGTGTTTCATTAATAAAATATCTAGGCACGAGACCACAAGTATAGAGCCTCTCCGCCAATTTCAGTTGATCTTTAACGCATTTTATATAAGTATCCAATATAGATCATATTATAGTACTTTAAATAAATGGCTATTATAAATATTATATATTATAAATGGCTATATTAAAATATAAAATATTATATGAGGATTAAAAATTTTAACTAATTTCTAAGAATACTATCAATATACAGTATTTTTAGTACTACTTTGATATAAGTGGATATTTTTTTTATACGGCATTAAATTGAATTATGTAGGCCCTAAATAATCAACAATTGATTTACCAAAAGATTTTTTTGCATACCTAGATAGTGATGCACAAAGCAAGACTAATACCAAGATCATCGCCGTCTTGGTCTTGGTCTTGATTTTGTTGAACAAATCTAGGTCTTGGTCTTAGTTTTGGTATTGGTCTTACAAATTCTTGTAGTATTGCATTTTTTTTTTTTAGCCAAATTTATAAATAAGAATAAATAATTTATTTATACGTGTACAAGGGTGGATACAAGAGAGACAATTGGGGTCATTCTCCCCCTTCGTTTACAAAAAATTTGAGTAAACCCTAACATCACAGACCGGTCCTGGCGCTATGAAGTTCCCGTTTCGGTCATAGCAAATGGTTTTTGCTGGGCACTATCTAGACCTTCTCGAAACAGTCCAATCAATTTATTGTTTATTGTTATTCAGCTCGTAATAGGTAGCTCCCGAGAGATAAGTTTTCGGTACCGGGAAGCTACATATTCCAAGCTGAAAAATAACAAATCTTTGTACAAACATCTTTTTACATTCGACCTTTTGAACGAAACTGGCTGTGAAAAAATATAGAGGCATGTATGCCCAAAGAATCGGACTCAGGCTTATGTCAAAGTGTGTTATACACTCTGGTATATAACATAACAAAAGTCACTTTTTTTTATATTCTCCAGAGGAGAATGTCATTTTCCTACCCCTCTAATGGGTACCTATGTACAGGGGTTTTAAGCAACAAGGGGGATAGAAAAAACCGCGAGACGCTAGGTTCACTTTCCCTTGACTTATGATTAATCCAAAATTCGAATTTGGACTATCCAAAAAAGTGACTTTTTAGTATGTAAGGTATATAACCTTAGTGTAAAACATATTTTCACACCAGTTTGAGCTCGTTCTGGATGTAATTGAATGTGCTGCGGTGATTCAAAAAGTTTCCCCTCTTAGCCGTGCCTAGTGTAATCGTATACCATTACTCGAGCATTTATGTACCTACAATTCCGATTACGTATGTATCACTTGAGCCTAGGTCATTCGGTTAAGCGCGAGTTCAAAAATTATGAACCGTTTTGGGAGGTATTTTGTGCTGTTAAGGAAACGATATAAAAAAAAAAACAGGTTGATAACCTTTTTTTTTTACTTATTACTAATTAATTTCCCTTCCCGTTAAGAATCTCTATATCTGTTATGATACGTATATAATTATTAATTATCGTGTTTGATTATTAAATCACGACACGATAATCACTGTACTCGATGGTGACAGTCGACGACATTGACCAGGAAAAAATAAGTGTAGGTACCTGTGTACTTATGTAGTTGACTGTTTCCGATAACATCGAACTTTCGAAAAATAGTAGGAAATTTGTTTAACTGTGTCTCATATAAACCATAGACGATAATCTTTTCCGAAAATATTACAATAAAATATTGGTAATTGCATTACGAGAAATTGTAAATAGTGTACTCTTATACCGAGAAAAAAAATATAATTAATAATATATTTAATTTATTAATTTTTATTTTATATAAAAGCAAGACTTGCAAGAGTTTTGCAGTCAAGTCTTGATCTTGGTCTCTGTCTTGCATAAGATTTTTATTTCAATCTTTCTATTTAATAGTAGAGTCTTGGTCTTGGTCTTGGTCTTGGTCTTGCACTTTTGCAAGACCAAGACCAAGACTGCAAGATCAAGACCGAATTTTCCCATCACTAGTGGTCCTCGGTTCCTTTACATCCAAATAATTTTTTGCACATTTTCCAACTTTTTTGCTCATTATATTATATAATATTAACATATATATTTATATATTATTAGTATAATCTACAATAATTGTCAAGTATATCCACCAAAGCTTCCCTCAAAATCGTTTTTTTAGAAAGAAATGATTTATCATTGCTTTCAAATTCAATATATCCACTAATAAACGAGCGAAATGCTTCCACCCCCTACTAATCGGCTTTTTTTTTATTGTTACGTTATCACGATATTTAAAATCACGTTCACATTCCATAACTACAAATTTTCTTTGTATAATGGCAGAGTCAAAATGTGTACAAAATATGAAAGATGAGAATATTTACTATGCTGTAGCATGGAGTTTTTTTCGATCTGTTTTTTTGAAAGCCTAAAATCCGTGATTAAAAATCGTGAAGTTTTAAAATTTTAAAATTAAAAAAAGCATAAATATAAGTTTTAACTAAAAAAATGACGCTACACTGTTACAGCATAGTAAATATTTTCATCTTTCATATTTTGTATACATTTTGACTCTGTGATTACTAAGAGAAAAGTTGTAGTTATCGAGCGTGAACGTATTTTAATACCGCTAAAATGGGTGTATAGCATGTTCTCCACAATTAATATACTTGAAAAACTAAACTTTGGTAAAGTACAAACATAATCAGTTTAAATATGAAATAAATAGGTTTAATTATAAAATCCTTTATTTAAGTTGGTGGCTCTAATATAATAGAAGCCCCCATGTCCCACTGTTTACCTATGTAAGTTAGTAATGAGTAATAAACTAAAGCTAATAGTATCTACCGTAAAATGGGGTAACTTCGTAGAAAAAACAGTTATTTAGTTTCCTTGTAGTCATTATGATATAGAAATTTATTATAATATTATCAATTGTATTAAATGATTAAGGGGCCGCAACACTAACGAAAAATTGACCTAAAAGCTTGACAAAACTTTAAAAACTGTTCGGAATTGTCCACAAATAGAATAACTTTGAAGTTCGATTATTTGGACATTTAATTTTTAAATGCGTGCCTGAAGTTACCCCATTTTGAAGGTAAATCTAGACAACATTCAACTATTTATAAATAGCATAATATACCTAACTGGAAATATATAAATTGTTTACTCAACGTTATTTCCCGATGTATATAATAATTAATAACCAATCAGCCACAAATACCCAATGTTATAATACGTATTACGTATTATGTCACATGGGATGTCAGCATGGATATTTTTCAAGGGGTTCTATATAGGAAATTTTTAGAAAATCTCATGTTAAATATAATATATAACATATAATATAATAACAATATAATATATAAAATATAATAAAATAAAAAATGCTTGTATGCATTTTAAAAATGAATAATAATAATTGATTTTATATTGGGGTTGTTCTTTATGAATGTATAACATTTTATTGAAAATATTTCTCATTTATAACAACATAAAAACATCGTAGAAGGATGAAACCAAAAATGAACTATAATTATGAACAACATTATCTAGTACCCTATACGTAGCCGTTTTGTAATATTATGTGCATTTAAAGGGGTTCGAGTGGATCATTTTCTAAGGAGTATTATATAGGCAATTTATCGTACATGATAACATTTTAAATTCAGAATTTAATGCAGTTAGAGAGGTCATTGAAGTTAATAAAGCTAATAATAAATTAATAAATACATTCCTTGGGCTTGTATCTATATCCGTCTAGGTTAAATATGAACTTCAAGTGTGAAAATAATGAAAATAAGACCGTATACTAAATCACTTTTTGAACAGAAAGTTGCTTTCGTTGTGACAAAATTGAGACTTTGGCTCATCCAATTTTAATTCTGAAAAAAGCATAAGATTCTTTGACATCTTTTCTAGGTTTTTAACCGAGGCGTTTTTCGAAAGGAACTCCTCGATTAAAACCTAGAAAAGATGTCAAAAAATATTATGCTTTTTACAGAATTAAATTCGGATCAGCCAAAGTCGCGTAATTTTGTCACAGCGAAAGGTGTAAAACCGATATTTTTTTGACCGACTCGAACCATGTTTAAAACACGTTTTACGAGTTGTTAAAAAAATAACTTTTTTGATTTTTTTAAATAAACATCTCTTGAAAAAATTTAAATATCGGAAAAAGGCTACGAAGGGCACTACTAAATAACGTTCGTTATCTATAATTTATTTTTTGTTTCATATTTCCAAGATGTTTGTAAGTTGTCGAAAACGAGAAATGCTAACATGAGTTTTTCATTGCGAACATGTTTGCGCTGAAATCCTCTTAAGAACTTTGTACTATGGTATAGTACATTGTGTGGGTAATTTTTACGCCATCTATATACGTAAATCGTAGTGCATTATATTTATACCCAATAATCCCGTGTGTACGAAAGGACATAGGTAAAGATATTTAATTATACAGGTCCATATAAAAGGGCCGGGGGGATCTATATAGACAGGGAAGAGGGAAAAACGTACGATGCTTGCAGTCTTTCCAGAGACGATTCGGATATCTGCAATTATTATTTCGAGGATACTATAATAGTACGTTTAGAATGTTGTTTAATTGGTGAGCATAATGTGGGTTAACAGTTTTGGGGGTTCTAACTCTCCGGAATGGCGGACCGTGTGTACCTATAGTATTTTTTAATATAATATATGTGCACAGAGTGTCACACGAAGATCCATAAATGCGATAACTTTTGTTCTGTTGTATATTTTCAAGTTTTTTTTTTTTTTTTTTTTGGTAATAATTACTAAAACTCTGCACTACGATTCTTGTATTTTAGATTTGTTTTTTATTTCCAAGATAGCCATTTCATAAATAATTAAAAAAAGAAAAAATGTTGGTGTTTAAAACTAGTAATTAGGCGACACCATTAATTTTTAAACAATTATTAAAGTTTGTTAAAATTCAAATTTATATCTTGATAATCAACATTACAGCGATATAAAAAATGATAAATACCTAAAAATTGAAAATATGATTCAATCGATAAAAATATTATGATATTAAGAATGATATTTTTTCTTGGAAAATTTAATTTATGTTATTATTAGTACCTAGCGGCTATTTATTATTAATGAAAATAATTGACATTTTAGTAAACGTCAAAGAACTGTAGAAAAATGACGACTTAATAAATTAATAAACATTTCTAACAACAAAATATTTTTTTTTAAACGTATTTATAAAATAATCATCTTGAATTATGAAAAAATTTTTGATAAAAAATTGTAGTTATATTATATTAATATTGTATATATTTTATATAAAATAGTAAAGCTGTCGCGAGTAGCAAATTTTATTAGGTAACAGGTGCCGGGTATTTTATTTTTACTGGCCGGGTACGTGGTATTAGCCAGGTATTTCCAATTCAAATAATAAAAGCTAAGAAGTAAATTGTAATTTTTGTGAAGAAACTATAATAATTATTTAAAATTCAAGTAATAACTTCTAAACACCAACAAAGAAGTATATAGGTATATTTTATCAATCGGTGATTCAAACTGCTCAACTATTTTTGGAACAGGTTTCCCCAAATTCTGAGAAAAAGCAAGGAGATTATATATATATTTTTTTTAGGTTAATTTATTAACCGAGCACCCGTAAAGATTTTATTTGGCTTGCTAAGTACCAAGTACCAAAATACATGCTGGGTACCCGCTACAGCTTTGAAAAATAGTAAGTACAACAATCATATAAGGTATATTATACATATATATATATATATATATATTATATATATAGCGATTGATATAAAAATGTTTATTAAATTTGCTCCTCACAGAAATAAATTACCGTCTCGAGGATTAATATAATAATAATTTATTCAACATATTGGATACATGCGTGAACAGTGACATAAATGCATGCCTATGTGTATAATATATATATATATATATATCATACACTCAGAGGCGGTCAGACAAAACGCAATATAAACAATATAATATTATATATAGGTATATTTAACAACTCTGCCGATATTTTACATTATTTTTTAAATAGGTAGGGTATAATATTACGAAATTCTACTATATCTATACAGTCTTAATCCGAAAAGACTTACGCACGATAACCTCTTATAAATTACAAAAAAATTCTATCGACTAAATTGTAAGAACAAACTTAAAACCGACGCATATAGTTCTACGCTATATAAAGATCTTCACAAAAAAAAAAAAAAAAAAAATAATAATAATAATAATAATAACGCCATAGGTATCGGGCTCATTATAATATAATATAATAGGTAAAAATGAAAATAATATTAATATCTAATAATACAAGAAAAAAAAAAAAAAACATTAATAAATTAAATCGGCTTATACAGGAACTTAATAATATAAAAATATGTTAAAACAAAAAAAAAAAATATAATAATAATACGAACACAAAATATAAAATACGATTAACGTTCACGTGTATAAATATAAATTGGCACCCGTTGTTCAGACCGTACATTTTCCCAAGAATATATTCGTGTTATTAAAACGAAAAGCTTATAATATAAATTATATATTATACAATTCATTTTTCCAGAAAACGGTACATTATTTTTTTTAAGCGGATATAAGTAAAATATTCGAAAGACGATTATTGTTTTTTTTTTTTTCATAAAATAAAAAAGCTGCTACTGTTACACGATATTACACGATATATGATGATGACATATCACCACTAAACGTGTATAAAAACGGCGGTATCTTAATCGTATATAAAATTCGGGTTAAGATAAAAAAAAAAAAATAAATACATGTAGGTACGCCATTAGTTGAATGTATTTAAACAATGTGGGTGATTAAAATACTTTAGTAGTAATAAGTACCTATTAATACCTATATATAATGTATATATATAATATGTACGTATAATAGTTATAATATTATATGAATACATGTAATCTATATTAAAATATATATTATTGTACAATATGGTATATAAGACGTATCGTTTTTGGACGCGTACAAAAAACAAACGAATAATTTATATATATATATATATATCGTAGCGATGTTTTATCGGTATTTATTTAAAACGAATAAATTAATACGATTCGTCGATAATATCAATAATAACACGTAGGTAGTATAATCATACACGCCTATTATATAATATATATAACATGATATTATACAGGTACCTATCTATCGTTTACAGTTGCGCGCGTATATGTCCATGATATAATATATATATACGTTATATTATATTACCATATTAAATTAAACATAGAAAAAAAAAAATAAATAATAATACGAATTATAGAAAATAAAAATTGGTCCAAAATTGGTATTAATGCGTATATGCTGCAAAAGAACTTGACGGTTGTTGTACAGGTTTATTTATTTTTATTTTTTATTTTTTCGTTAAATCTTTGGTCTTTAACGAGAAAAACCACTCGTCAACAGAGTATAAAACTAATATTAATATTAATCTTATCAATAGTGTATAATGATAATGGCTAAAAACGAGAGAAAAAAAAAAAAAAAATTAGAAATTGTGCATTATTTTTCAAAGAAAAAACATCTCATCTCGTCGATTCATATATATATATATATATATAATATATATGTCTAAATTAATACTGGTTAAAGGAAAAAAAAAAAATTAAAACAAGATTTGTCAGTCTAAATATTCCGTTCGCGGGCAAGATAATATAATTTTATTACGAAAATATTATAACGTCGTGTATATATTTAAACGCGCGGCCGGTCTATCAGTGGCGACGATAACGCGCGGCACGTCACGATAACATATATATATATATATATATATATATTATATATATAATAGGTATATATATATATATATATATATATAGGTGTATAATGTGCGGTACATTATAATATTGTGTACATGTAATATGTGGTCGTGTGTGTGCGTGTGCATTTTGTTTTTGTTTTGTCGTGTGGTCGTCGCGCGTACATCGCCGCAGTCGTGTTTAAGTATAAATAAAATATAGTGATATTATTGTATGCGTGTAGCGTGGCCGGTGGTCAACACAGCGTCTCCACCGGTTTGGACAGCGTCGACTCGTTGACGGTGGACGGCATCGCGTTGGACGTGGACGACCGGGCGTTGCCGCCGTCCGACGGGTTGTCCGACCGCAGGCACCACATGCGCTTCACCGCCATCCACACCTGCGGCTGGCAGCCCACCACTATGAATATGAACACCCCTTGCATCGTGTTCATCAGGTCCGTCATGTACCACACGTAGTCCGGGCCGCCGATCACCCACGACAGCACGTCCACCACCCACGTGATGCCCATGACGATCACCAGTTTCAGGCAAACGCGGCCCAATGTCGCCCTGTAATACGAGATAAAGGAAAAATTAAACCATAGACAGCACATTATTTATATAGGCGTGTTTTCGCGATTAGCCAGGTCATGTTATTTCGTCTTATCTATATATGACCAAACACAATAATTAATAACCATTCCGTTTGATCGGTTATAAATTATTATAACCAAAACTGATTGTTTATAGAATTCAGTAACCGAATTACATATTTTGATTAATCGCGAAAACACGCCATTATTATTATTATTATTATCGATCATCATATCTTATAGATGGTGGTTTTCGGCGAGTCGAAAAACAGTTATAGGTACTATATAATTCAAAATACGCAGTTTTTAAGCGAGGTGGATATTTTGTTCTACACGCACGTTTTATTCCCACATTAGACATTTTGCGTTCCTATTTGGGATTTTTTGTTCCCAACGTGGAAATTATTATGCATATTTTGTTCCTATCGTGTATGCATATATTGGGATAAATTGTGACTTTTCGAAAAAAATTGTGCGAAAAATGAGCAAATTATCATACTTGGATGTTTTGTTCTCATGAGACGTTTTGTTTCCAATTATGTACATTTAGTTCCAAAATGTTTCACGGGAATAAAAAATCCAAGTGTGATATTTTGTTCCTTTTTAATTTTTTTAGGAATAAGTTCGATTAATGTAGATCTAAATATTGAGTGCAAGAACAGTATACTAATATAATAGCCGCCTTCCTTCACTAGTTTCAGGCGTATTTTAAATTTTAATTATTGGAAAAATATAAATTGTCTAGTATAGGTATATATACCTATAATAATAGCTAGGTATAATGTTTATCACTATGGTCTTTCGTTATTGTTGTGGTGTAATCTATTGCAATATTAATAATTTTTGTATAATATAGTATAGTATTTTAATGTGTCTCACTTCTCTATTTATTAAATTTATTTTTTAATCTTAAATATATTTTTTATCATTATCTGTAGTAAACTAAAATTATGCATAAAATAAAGTTTTGTTACATATAATAAAAGTTTTTTATTTTAACTCTCCGTTTTACACTATTTTTTTCAATTAAAATTACTTTTGGGAGAAATTATACTAACGAAAACATATAATTGAGAGAAAAAACAGTACTTGTCCAATGATTTTATTTACATTCTTTTAGCGCATAAACAAATTATTTTTAATGACCAATGACTGTATTAACAAGTATTTATGGGAACTGTGTGAAAGCGGCCATAAGATTTATTAGCTTTTACAGTCAATAGGTTATAGCAAAAAACATTTTTAAACTTAAAACTCGATTATTTCAAATTAAAATTTTTGGACTAGTATATTGTTTTTCTACTCGCCGATTCAGTTGTTTTCGGGTATATGCCTACATAAGGCGAGTATGTACCTCCTCGATAATCCGGGACAAGGTCATGTTAATAGGAGGAACTTGGAAGGATGTCTATATTAATTATTAGTGTCTTAAAATTCTTATAATTTGTTACTGTATATATATATAATTCCTAATCATATAACATGACCTCAAATTAATTTAATTATGGACAATTTTTCATGTATTTGGGTTATCTTGTTTAAAAATGTAAATAACAATAAGTTATAATATTATTTTATAATATATTTGGACTGTCTATACGAATTTGGTTACCGCGGGTCGTTGTAATAGGCACACATCCGAATTCGTTTTCAGGTCATTTTTTTTTTAGATTTGATGACCAATATTATGCTAGAATAGTTTACCAAATTTTCAAAACGAACTTTCATTAGAATAAAATAATTAACCTACATTAAAAACTATTTATATAATCATATAATAATACTCATTGATTAATTTAAATTAATGTTTAGTAATGATGATATTATACATTTTTTTTTTCAACCCAGTAACCAATTCCGTTATAGTTATACCGCTTACGTTTAAGAGGACGTCGCATTGAAGATTTTCATCGGTAAAACCATGTTTACGCAAAACAAATGAAATTACATTTTAAAATAATTTTAGAGTTAAGACACTTATTATAAAATAGATAGAAAACAAAATTTTGGAGATAACCTCATCGGCGTTTTTTCAAATAATACGGTTAAAAAAGTTACAGTGTCTTAAAAATGGGGAGGAGGGAAATAGTATTTTGTACCTTCGATAACGAGCTTAATATTTAGAAAATTATAAAACCCCAATGAGGTTATCTCTAAAATGTTATCATCCACAAATTTTATAATAGGTGTTATAACTTTAAAATCACTTTAAAAAACCATTATTTATTTGTCTATTGCATCATAAACGTACGTATTTTAAAACAAATATTGTGATTACACCGAAATAAAAAATAGTATACTGACACAGGTCTAATTTTCAATTACTTTTTATTAAAATATTTTTTGAATATATAATATTTTTCCTCTTAAATAAAACAAATATAGAACAAATTATTATAAGTTTTAAAATATCGATTAAATTTGGTATTTTATTTGCAACTTATATAGTATATATTATAATATTGAGAAAATCGAATTTTCGTGCTTTTGTTTTCAACAAACAAAATATACTCTCTGATGAATTGGGTATAAAACTGTACTCAATCCTTATTCGATATCATTCTCGTTCGATCAAACATTTGATGAACGAAATATATCTCAGAGACGACTCTAAATTTATACGATTAAATTAATTATCAATGATGTTAATATAATTACAGATGGTAATGATAGTATAATGCAAAATTAAACGTATTCGTTATAATATAGAAAAAGTGGAATATATTTCGAAGAAATTTACGAGGGAGTAGGTCATCGCGATTTGAACAAAATTTAATTCACTCAAAATTTGCTTTTTGACGAAGGCGATAACAATTTTTTCTTTCGGTTTTCACATTACCTATACTTATTTTTATATAATATAATATGTAAATAAACGATTTGAACTATTTCTAGATATCAATTGACTCGTATAAAATGATACACAGTTATATGATCGTGTGTATACAGATGTAAATATATACATACATATTATGTTTTGTACATTTTAAATACGGTCAAGTTGACGGCTATATTATCTACCATTCACTTCTCCTTCCGCACATTTCTATCCGTCGGATGTTATTATTATGTACTAACTACCTATAATATAATGCGATATATTTATACGACACCCGAAAGCCATAGAGCCCGAGAGAGTAAATGTTAAAATATGTTAATATTTTAAGGAAAAATGTGAACCCAGAGTTTCGTACAATTATTTGCATAATATATAACAGTAAACGATATTATTTTACTTTGAAATTCCATTGTATACATCATATATATATATATATTATATTATAGTATATGGTAGTAGTTAGGTTAGGTTAGTAATAGGTGGTAATTTTATATATTTTATACTCGGATATTTTTTTTTCCTGCTATGTGAATGGGTACATTTTTTTAATTATTGTATTTATCAATGTTTAGCACGAGGAAATCACGAGTTCGCATTTCGTACACCTACCTACTATCCGACGACAGCGGGGTTCATCCGGACTTGCTGCGGCGTGCGAGGAAGTTTACAGACCGAATAATGATGGGATAAGTACACTATATATAATCAATTGATATAAACTAATGATTATTCCACAAGCGGCGGCGACCGAGTGTATAATATGCGTTCCATTGTGCGTAGATATAATATTATTTTGCGCGCATAAAATGTCAAATTGAGTTCCGAATGAAAAATGGTTGAACATATTGCAGCTGAAAAGCAGACGTAAACGGGGTTAAAACCAGGGAGTCAAAACGGGTTTGAACCCGGGGTGAAAACCCGTGTAACCCGCAAAATATTAAAACCGTATTAAAGCCGAAACCCGTAACCCGGAAAAAGTGAAACACGTTTTTTAAATCCGTACCCGGAACCTGGAAAAAATTTAAACCGTGTTAAACCCGAAACCCGGCAAAGACGGGAAACGTTTTTAAATGCGTAACCGAATTTTTTTTTGAAAATTTGCATAACGTAAATCGAGTGAAAATGATAAAATACTGAAATAAAATAT